>WBMV01006632.1:1172595-1329762 GCA_013396655.1 Campylorhamphus procurvoides | reverse complement strand
CTGAACGGAAGGTGTAGCCAGGTGGGGGTCGGCCTCTTCCTCCAGGCAGCCAGGGACAGGACGAGAGGACATGGCCTCAGGCTGTGCCAGGGGAGGCTCAGGTTGGACAGTGGGAGGAATTGCTTCCCAGAATGGGCGATTAGACATTGGAATGGGCTGTCGAGGGATGTGGTGGAATCACCATCGCTGGAGGTATTTAAGGAAACACTGAACGTGGCACTCATTGCCGTGGTGATGGTCTTGCACAGGTTGGACTGGAGGATCCCAGAGGTCTTTTCCAACCTGATTAGATGATTCCATGACTGGTACTAGCAGTGATTTTATGCAGTAGTTCTAGTGGTATTACTGATATTTGGGGCAGGATTTCAGCGTCCTGAGTGATCCTAACAAAAACAAAACCAACCAACCAACCAAAGTCTTAATTCGGTGGTGTGACTGTGCACTTTTCTTCTAGAATAAGGAATTTTAAGAATATCAATCTAGCGGTACAGAGATGACAACAGAACAGTCTCCTCCAAGCAGAGGAGACCTTGGACCTCTTAAGCACATCTAGCACTGACCTCATCTGGACATAACTCATGGCATATTAACAACAAACATGGAAATGCTTTAAATGGATTTGTAGAGAGTATACCAATTAATTTGTGAAGGTTGTAATTATAATAAGTCTAAGGTTCAGGCTAAACCTGGTCTCTTGCGTTATATCAAAGGTCATAGAATCGTAGAATGGTTTGGGTTGGAAGGGACCTTAAAGATCATCTAGTTCCAACACCCCTGCTACAGGCAGGGACAGCTTTCACTAGTCTAGGTTGCTCAGAGCTCCATCCAACCTGGCATTGAACACTTCCAGGGACGGGGCATCCACAGCTTCTCTGGGCAACCTGTCCCAGTGCCAGGGCTGAAAAGAAATGGATGTTCACCTTGGTTTTCCCTGTCTCCGTGGAACTGCAGCTGTCTGTACCATAGCTAGATGTTCAGAACACTAGGTGCGAGATTCCCCTCTTTCTATCCTGAGATGCGTTTCCAGGAAGAGAGAATGCAAAACAGTAATACCTGTGGTTCACATACACCTTCAGCTTCCAGTATTTCAAAAGTGAATGAGCCTAAATGCTTCAGACATCCATCAGAGCTGCTTCTTGTAGCTGCTAGTGATCAGCAGCCAGAGGAAATAACCACACCACCATCTGGGATCATGGTTTGGCGGGAAGAGAGGGAACTGCAGGCAAAGAGGCTGAAGCTGAGGTCTCTTTGGATGAGGATGAGAGGTTAACCATCCTGTGATTCTGCAGTCTCTATGTTCTTGTTCAGTATCAGTCACAATTACTTTTAGCTATTAATGCTAGTATCCTCCTAGACAAAAGCAGAGACAGCACCCAAAGGGAGTTAGGTCACCTAGGCTGGGACATTTGCTGCCCCTGTTTCAAGTCAGGAGAAAATTCTGTGCAAAAGGCGGAGGTCCCTTGCCGGGAGAGGAGAGGTCTAGGATTTGAGGCATTGTGGAAAGATGTCCTCTTGCAACTGTGGCTGGGCTACCTCAGGAGGTAACTACTCCGCTGTGCTCATCATGGCTGCTAAGGGTTTGCTGAGCTCTTCATAGGCTGGCAAAAAAACCCTACTATTTAAAGAGATTATCTTCTTCTGTGAAATAAAGCAGGAAGCAAGACCAGTAGATCTGAGTAGACTGAATGGGTAATGAGCAGCATTTGGTGGCAGTAACCTCATCAACACTGCGGGTACAGCCAGAAGAAGTCACAGAACTATACCTTAGGTGGTAAATAGCCTGCAGAATACTTCTTATGTGTGTTTGGGTCAGCTAGGACCACACCACAGCTGTATATCAGCTTCAGGTGTGCCCTAGCCATGCCATGACAGTACCTTAAAAGGAAGAATTACAGAAGCCTCAGTTCAGATGCTACACCTTGTTACTTTTTGGGAGAAAGGCAGCATGGCCTTCAGCCTCAGCACATGAGAGCCTGGCAGAGATGAGCTTCCAAGTCTTTTCAGTCTTCTAGTATGTCTTCAGTAAAGCATGTCTTTATGCTTCAGTTTCTCAATCTGTAAAAAGGGAGCAGATTTTAATCACCAAATAAGACTGTTAGGAAGTTAATTTGATTACTGCAGGTAAAGAGTGTTACATCTTTTGAAGGCGGGTGTCAAACAAAAGCAAAGATTTATTACTAAAGCAACATGATAGATCCATTTGAACTTTGTTTGAGAAACCACATTATTTATTGATTAGTAGCTTTGGCAGGGGGAGAAATTGTGCAGATGACCTCAGGGAAGTAAACTACAGGAAGGTGTCTGTGAAGGCATTCATGCTCTTGTTAACGTTATTGTAAATCTTGATCCTTTAATAAAGCTGTGACCTTGGGAGTTGACAACTAGTGCACCATGGAGCAATACAGACCATGGCACTAGCCTTGTAAATCTTATATAGTTTTTGCCATTCACATAAACAACATGTAAAGAGAAATCAGGCAGCTGAAGTTTATGAAACTCATTTACTGGAAGGAAAGCATTTTAAAGCAGAGTTTTTAGATTAAATGAAACCAATGGCCCTGCCAGCTTTTTATTTCTCATGATAAAATGCGTTTGTGAAATGAAATCTCAAAAGTGAAAGCTTCTAGAACTGCTCATAAACTTCTATTGTTTGCAGGGGGTAACTGCCACTCAAGAGGTACATTTTACATCACCTTTGCACAACTATTGTACAACTTGGTACAACTACTTTAGGTACAGATATTATTTTGGTTGCTTTCTTGACAATGCTGTAGCTACAAGAACAGCACATCTACTCGCCAGTATGAAAAGGGCAGGGATTTATTCTGTGGGAGCAGTCAAAGATGGATGTGAGCAGAAGGGGAAATAAAAAAAGCTGTTTGACTGCAGGGGTGTTGGAGGCGGGCTTATGGAGCAGTGAGACGATCCAATATGGATTAACTACAAAGCTCACTTTATTAATGGAGTTTCTACAATTATAGTATTCTCTAAGTGTACGTGCATTAACATTACTGGTGCTTACACACATAAACAATCACCCATTGGCTTATAGCTATGAGCCACTGTCTCTGTACTTGTCTTCTGAGTTCTCACAGCCTTTGCAGGTGCTTATCTTCACAAGCACACAGAATCTAACCAAGGCCAAACTCCCTTTGCTCTCTTAAGAGACCCACAGGACTAGCAGGTTCCCACACAGGGGGATCAGAAAGTGCCACGTGCTTGAGGAGGGACAACTTTTTTGCTCTTCTCAGGTGTATCTCTACAAACACTTGCAGCCATGGACACTTCTTCAGGTGCTTGCAGATATTGAAACAATTACTCCTAAGGTATTTCAGAATTAAAGGTGAGGGTCAGTGTGACAGTAGCAAACAAGGAAGTGCACCTCCAGCATGTTACCTCTCTTTGCTTTGTATTAACAATGCAGTGTCTACAGTTTATAAACCAACTAAAGCAGTTAGGAAACCAGTATGACTTAAAAGATAACACTTTCATTTCCCTGTTTATAATTTTTACATTATTTGTAGGCAAACATAGTTCTGAATATCGGGGTTTTTTTATATAAAGTTTCAAAGAAATGTGCAACAGATTGTATAACACACATTTCTCATGAGCATCTTGCATATTCAAGTCTGAATTGAGTTTTGGATTTAATAGATTTCCAGGTTTTAAGTCATAATACTGCCCTCCAGCTTCACAATACTGCTATTTATGAACTTGCCCTGAGAGAAAAAATAGGAGTTTATAGACTGATAGGTGAGATTAAAATTATTGACAACTACTTCAGTTGACCAAAGTAAATACAGAGTCTAATCTGAAAAATACATTTGGCAAAATGTTATACCTTAAAGCATTAACTCAGATAAAGGTAAAAACTCTGTACACTCTAAGTGAATGATTCCTTCAATTTACTTGGCATTGTGTTTCCATAATAACTTACTAATATGGTAAGGGTTAAAGTGGTGAAAAATAACCTGAAATGTATAAGGGAACAGAGCAGGTTCCCCTCATCCCACCCACTGCAGGAAATGAGAGTGTTGGTTGATTTGTCTACGGGTCCTTCAGGCTGTAAGCTCTCTCAGACATCTCTTCCGTGAGGTGTGAGAGTCAGAGTCTAAAATGCCGTGGCAAATAATGATCAGAGAAGTAAATTATGCTTGTTGAGATCTGAGTCTGCACCTTCAGGACCTCAGACTTACAACCAGAGTCACAGTAAGCCCTTGCAGCCTCCATGGACCTTCAAAATGAAGCTATTTATATGAAGTTATCACAACTTAGAAAAAAGAAATTAACCCCCCCCACTATGACAGACTCCATATAAGACCACATAAGCAGTTCTCAAATTATAACCTCAAAACCCAGACAAGAATACATAGCAAATGCTACACATAAATCTGATACAGGGCAGTAGAAATAGCACATGTGGGACTCAAAATCAGGCAAGTCACTGAACCTTATAACGCTTGTAGTCTTGGCTGTAAGTAACTGTTTGTTGTATCCATCATAAGACTTTCTACACTTTTTTAGTGGTCTGGCCAGCACTCACAATGATAGGAGTGCTAATATTTTAAATATTATGTGCATCCATGCTTGTCTGTAAGACATGTGGACAGGGAATAAATATAGATATGTTTCTCCTTTGCTGTCAAAACCAATTAAACATTTAATATATTTTCTCTCTGTCTATTATTTCCTATCAGCAATGGTTGCTAGAATTAATCAGTTTAACATGCGAATTCAGTAAAATAATATGCTTATGTACATTACCACTGCTCTTCCTTCTGATCTCTGGTGTGTGAGATAATGGTCTATTAGCTCACCCTCATTGACTTCACACTGGCAATAAGAACGGGAGGACTTGGGAAAAAGAGGTAGTATGTTGTGAGTGGTTACAGTGTTAGCTGGTACATTTTTGGTACTACAAGCCATAAAAGAAGTATTTAGATTTCTTTGGCCAGATATCGTAAGGATCTTCTTTTGCCACGCCAAAATGCAACATGGATGTATGACATGCACCTGATTTATGCTATGCTGGCAAAAGGTCAGCCTTGCTAACGGGTGCTGTGAGCACTGCACAGAACCATGCCAACATGTCGGGATATTGATCCAGAAAAACACTCTTAACATAACCATAACCTTAGAGAAGAGCAGATGAAAATAGTGAACACTAGCACTACAGGCATTTTTTGAAAGCATCATTTAATTGCTGTGATATGCTTGGAGCGTATGTGACCAAACTACCAATTCTCATGAGCTCTCATTAAGTAGCAACATCTCTTTGCAGAGAATTCCTACTTATTTTTTCAGTACAGAGCATTGTCTTGTTGCCTTGTTTTCAGATCAGTGCAGTTTTCAAGTGTGTGTGAATAAATGTTCAAGTTTTACTGAGCATCAGAACAGTAACTGATAAGGAGATGTCTGCTGAGCAAGCAACCGGAATAATGTGTAATTTAGGCAATCAAATAGTATATACCATGGGGACTTTAAAATCATAAGTAAAAAAGCATTTTAGTAATGATATCAAAATTATTCCTCATCATTAATGGACAAAACTAAAGGCCATTGAACTTCAAGATCTCAGTCATTCTAGAATGGCTACACACCTAACTGATTGCTCTATCAGGCCCTGCCCTGAAACAGAATGAAAAGAACAAAGAATTTGAAGTTTTGATTAAAACACACATATATTACGTAAATATATATATTCTTTTTATATACTGTAAGTATAGAAATAATAAAATCTTAATTCAAAGTTATTTCTGAAGGTGAAATTAAAAAGACAAGAGACCATTACATTTAGATTGCCATTAGACTATTCATTCTAGAAATAACCAACATTTTCAATGAGTTTTATTTGAAAGTAAATGTCATTCTCCTCCAATAAAAATAACAAAACTTGCTGACTTGTCAAAATATATTCAAAATATGGTTGTTTTTTACAAAAAAGTTCGCATAAAACAATTCTATCAAAATAATAAATCCAAGTAAAAAGTATTATTTTGTAGTAATACACAAAAATTAATGTCCATTTCAATTACTATTTGAGTATTATGATTTTAAAATATTAGTAAAGGATTGATGTTGAATTATATGGAACAGAAACATGTCCAATTAAACCAAAGCAAAACAAAAACAGCAACAAATTCTTCTACCAAACTGACTTTACTATTTTGGGATGACAAACTCAAAAGTGCTTTTACAACGTCATAAACATTATTACAGGTCTACCTTGTTACAGCATCCCCAAGCTCTTGTATAGGTTCATATTTTATTATGCATTTTTCACAAGTTCTTAAAAGAGTTCTCATTTCACTGAGATGTACCTAAGCAATGAGAAGCAGCAGCTTGTTATGTTTAATACCATGATACGATCATCCTAATACATCACTCTGAGTAGTTCAAAGCCTCATTACAGCATTGTGGCTATACCTAGGGAAGAATCTCCTTTGACTACTGGCTCAGTTCCTCAAGCATTTCATTACTGGTTCAGTGTTGCACCAATACATGACCCAATAACAACATTCATCTTATGAGACTAAAGTAGTTTTCAGTGGAATAATTATTAGTTTATGGTAATTCTATTTGTCCCTTATATTGCTCTTAATATTTTGGAATTAAATTTGGGAGACAAGAGGCAAACATTTCTAGTTTGAGGACAACACAGTTCCAAACTTGCCCTGATTTTAATGGTGAAAATCTAGATCAACTTTTTTCAAACAATATTCCAGTGTGAGGATCCGATTCTGACCTCAGTGAAGTCTTCAGTAAAACATTTTTATAGATTCATTAAGGATAAGATTTGGGTATGATATTGCTGCTGGTATTGGCTCTCTGTTTTCCTTTAGCTCAGAACCTCCATAAAACAAATCTGATGAAGCAGTCATGAAGTATTTTCTATGTCCTTTCTATAGCTAAAACCAATGCAGGAAGTCAAGAAGATTTAGGACCCATAAGTTTAGGTTTGAGCTTAATATTTGCAATGGTACTATCAGGGTGTTTTAGATGTAGACTTGATAAATCACAAAAATTTATTCTTCTGTCATCATGCTGCTGGAATTTTTGTTTATACCTCCTTTTAGAAAGGGATCTTGATAGTGTTAGCTCTCATGCATGGATATATCTCTGGAATTATTTAGTAGTTAATGTTCAAGGCTGCAAACCCATGTTTTACATTCTGTACCATTTTTGTATGTGCTTTCCATCTTCTTGGTAATATCAGTGACTGGAATTCCTTCAGAAGGAGGATAAGCGCAGCAGTTAGGGCATGTCCACACATTATTCTTTAAACTTGCAGAAATACAAGAATGACAGAATCTGTACATAGAAAGAAACCAAAACCAAATGCTTCAAAACAGGCTTCAAAGGCGGCAGGGTATATAAAAAAGAATCAAAATTTTGCACCACATGACATCCCGGTGTAACACTGCAGGATATTTGTTCTTAGGAGAAATTGTTTAACTTGTGCCTGTTGTTCTTGCAGCCCTACTTGTGTCAAGCAGAGCACTGAAAACAGACAAGCAGAGCCTCCTGATAGCAGCAAAACGCAGGTGACTGTGAGGACTCACTCAGGGCAGAAGCGAGTGACTCATCACCCATGGATCAGACAAAGCCTGCAGTCCGTGATTTCAAAACCTGCCATCACAGCAAAGTTTAGTTCTTTTTTTTTTTTAATGTTGATGCTGTACAATGTCCAAATATGCACATCTACAGTTTACTAGAAAATCTTCCTGAGGCGATAAATAGAAGAATATTCCATTCTGCTCTTATGAGGGACAAACATTTGGGCTTGTGCTGATTGTGGAGTTGGACTCCACAATCCTTGTGTGGCCCTTCCAACTCGGGATATTCCGTGACTCTATGAACCATTCGCGTTGTTAAGCTGAGTGACTTTCTCCAACACGTGATGAAGTCAGGAGCTGGAGAATTACACTTGAGGGTTTTAGGCAGCAGTTGCAGGGGAGTGTTAGGCTCTTGTGTGATAAGTGGTTCTCTGATCTAGCCATCTCGGGGGCTAGCTTGGGTAAAGGCATACCTACCTCTGGGATTTTCTTAGCCACTTCTCTAGTTTTAGTAATAAAAGCATATTGGATTAGTAGTCACTGAAGCTACTTTTGAAAGCTTTTTGTCAGCTTTTGTCAAATTTGTCAGATATGACAGATAAGATTTGGTGAATTTCCCTGTAGAGATGTAAAACATTGCTGCCCTTCATTGTTTGATCACCATTGCAAAGTTCCGGTGCTAATGGAACAGGAGAGGGCCTTTCTTTGCATTAGATTATGGCTCCTCATCATGTCGAGATAGGGATCTAAAGGGTAAAATGGGAGCCTGGGGCTGCATGGAAGGACAAAAGAAAGGATGCACACTGACTCATAGGCCCTCTGGCTTTGGAGGAACTAGAAGAGACTGTTGTACCAGACTGCCTGCAGCGAGCACATTACTCACCCTAGGTGAGTGTGCATGCAGCAGATGCATATGGGCAAGAAGGTGATAAGTCCTGGCACTTCTATGACAAATGTGCACTTGTGCCCCTCTACTACGTCTCACGTCCCTAATCCAAGTGTCAGGAGAAAACTGGTGTGTGTAACCCCTGCTGTGTGAAGGCAAAATTACACTTAAAGTGATGACTTTGCACTGAAACAGGTAATAAGCAGGAACACCTTCTGTTTTGCCAGTTCAGCCTGGAGATTTAAATGCAGTCACTTCCAGAAGCGGAAGAGAGGCAGCTGGATCCATAAATCACTGGCCCAAAAAGAGTTACTACTGGTGGTTATGCTGTGCCCATGTAGGATATTGCCACTTGCACGCTCCTATGCTGCCCTTCCAGTGAAGGCTGTCCACTTCTGCCTCCTCTCCAAACTCTCCAGCCCATCAGAAGGTACCATGGGCTTTTCCTTCAGATCACAGAATGTGCCGAGTTGAAAGGAACCCACAAGGATCATCGAGTCCAACTCCTAGCCCTGCACAGAGTCATCTGTAAGAGTCCCACCATGTGCCTGAGAGACACTTCCACTCAGTTTGGCTTTTTAGTGCAAATCCACCTGTTTTGCCAGTTGCTAAAATGCTAACTTTTGCACAGGAGCTGCTAAGTCGGGAGCCCACATTGCCCCCACCAGTGCTGCTATGTAGGTAGCAGCTGTGGAGGATGTAGCAAAACCTTCTCAAACCACTGTAAGACAACCTGCCAAGCTTGCCAGAGCACTCTGCAACATCTTACTTAACAGCTTCTGATCGATCTATAGGAGAATTTCGGATGTAATCTCTTCTTTGGAAGCCTTCTTTATCTATAGCTCCATGGAGCCATAGAAAATACACTCAAAGCCTAAGTCAGACAGAAGGTGGTATTTTGTAGTTACTTCACAGGAATATAAATGATTATGCAACGTGAAAAGAGAGTACAGCCCAGACCCAACATGCTCCCTGTCTAAGGATAAACTCTGAATTGTTACACACGGTTTGCCCTCAGGCAGGTTTTACCTTAGATCATTCCTCTACTTTAGACAGGGTTGAAAAGGTTTCTTTGTTTCCCCAAGGAACAGATGAATCTTCTATAAATAACCCCGAACAAGGTTCAAACATGCTGTCTGAGAGCTTTCCCCTTTTAATGTAACAGAATATAAAATCAGATTACCCTTTCCCAGTTTGTTCACCCTTCCTCTAAAACTGTCAGTAGCAGGAAAAAGAGTTGATATAAAGGATAGAAGGATTGTTGAAGAACAACTGCACTCATGCATTAACACAAATAGTCTTTTGCTGTTAGTGATTTGTTCACTTGACTGTAAAAACAATTTGCAAAAAATTCAGGTTCAGCAACAAAAAACCCTCCACCCTTAACCCAATATATCATTCTGCTTTATGTGCTCAGGCCATAACTAAACAGGTAAAACAAATAAAGAAACAAAACTTGACACAGTACGGGTAGATTATATAAAACATAGGCATATCAGGATATTGACTCTGAACACTACTAAAACCCTACTTTTTTTCCACTTTCGTTTAGCCCCCAAACAACTGTCATGAGCCTAAAGTCAGAGGCGACCTAACACTTCACAAATCCAAGAAAAGTTAAATATTAGCTCCTGAAGATACCGAAGCTGCTCTAAACAGCTACATTTTTAGACATACATATATGTGTACATCTCAGCTCAGAAGCACATAATTTTCCATGATCTGTGGCCAGGAATAAACAGTAAAAACAAGCCCCGCCAGGTGAATTGGAGAAAAGGTGCAAGTGCTTAGCTGGATCACTACTGGGAAGGAGCACTGCAAAGCCACCTATGAGCTTCTGAGGCCAGTGAATGATCCTGAAAACAAAGAGGCTCAGAAACATACAAGAAAACCTTTACACTTCTTTTCTTTTTTTTTCACACCAAATACCCCCCCCCCCCCGCCCCCAATTACTTTTCAACATCGGCTTAAGTGATATTTGTGCCTGCTGCTATCAGTAGCAGGATACCTGTACCAAGTGCCATACTTCTGAAGGGAGTTACTAGCAGATGCCTTACATTTTTTCTCAATTTTTACTGCTGTATTCATTGCTCTGTGCTGATATCTTTATGCCGTGCTTGCATCTGGACAAGATTCAGATTAGGGCAACACCTCAGTTACATATCACATTAAATTTGTGATGAAGACAACTACTAGAAATACTCGGAATTTGAACCAGAAGTACACACTCACTCTAGAACAGCTGGGTTTATGCATTGACTTTTTAAGTGATCCAGAATAACTGGCCTTATCCTAAAGTAGCTATGCTAAGCCTGATTTTCAGGCATATTTTACCCTTAAGCAGATTTATCTGAGATTAATCTAAATGTATTGTTAGGTATTCCCTGGGCACCGTCCCAGCACAGAGAGAGGGAACCCCACAGCACCTTATCTGTCCCATCCTGCCTCAGGAGCATTGCTCTCTTTTATGGGGACAGTGGCAGAAGGAGGGAAAGAGAGAGGGAGGGAGGGAACCCCCTTTGTTCACCAGAGTTTTACCTCCCTGGGTGCAGGGGTGGTGCTGTGGGTAGGGGAGGGGGTAGAAATCAGGAAATATATCCGGGAAGTAGGTGCGACCTTGGATTTTTTTAAAGCCTAAGGAACGCCATGATCAAACAGTCACAGTGTATTTGTTGTGGCTCTCTGTAACGCTACTTACAAAATACTAATACATATCAGAGAAGATAGGAAACTGAGGGTGATGTTGTTTTACCTATCCAGGTGTGTGCCTGTTGAGCACAGATGTAGGTGTAAAGGCTCTTAAAATAGTCATAGGCAATGGGAGGTTATCTTGACGTTAATAGATAATTCATATAATAAGATAATTCAGTTAATAATTACTTTTAAAAACAAATTTCCATTACCACTGGAGATGGCATTTTCTCAGGCCTGGACAGCAATGGCCCGCATTCATTGTGCCAGCAGGATGGACTGTCAACTACCATTGTCAAATGAAAGAGAGAAAGAGTTAAGGGCTAAAATTTGTAAACAATGACAACAGATATTTGAGAGAAATTTATTTTACTCTCTCTATTTGCAAAGATTATGAAAGGCCTTGATTCTCTGTTTTATCAGTTTTCACCCTTTTACTTCTTTGCCTAGTACGCTGATGATAGCTGAGATGGGCATGTCTGTGGCAAATAAAAATGTGGGGCAATAGAAGACATGAGACATATCCTTGTCTTGTCAGTGGACAGAAATACAGGTTCATTTTAGAGGAAGTCAAAGTGCCCAAGGAGTGCTCAGTTGTGGAAACAAAGCTGTGATTTTTCCTGTCATATTCTCTCACATCATGCATCCCTGTGCATGGAGCTTCTCTGCCTGCAGTGCAAATGACTGCTGAAGCCAAGAGAAAATCCTGGAAGGAGTTGAACATGTACAAACATCACTCAGTGACCTTAATGCTGCTGTCAAAGCAATCTAACAAAACAAATGTTGGTTATTTTTGCCTATGATGAATAAAAGAAAAAGCAGATTCATTCTCGGTGTCCCCATGTATGTGAACACCTGAAGAATAAATATAATGTTCCTACTTGCATCTACAAGTACTGGAAAACACAGGACACATTTAGTAATGTATATAAGTGAATTGGGATATGCCTAGGTTTTTCTCACTTGGTCAAAGTTGCATCTGTTCTATTAGGTACAGTTGGAATAGGTGTCAGTATCTTTTGGGCAGTGTATTTCTTATTATGATAGAATATTATTTTTTTCCTTATTGAGGAAATTTGAATATAGAATCATAAAAAACCTAATATATGGCAGATTATGTATACATTTTCCAGTATCCAATGTATTTTCTGCAGCTTGATATTTTTACAGAAGCAAAGTCAAGTATGACCTACTTTTGAGTAAGAAATAAAATGGGAAATGCAGTAGATTTGACACCTTCAAGATGAAAGCATCAACACGTTCTGTATCTTACAGTTCGCATCTGGCCAGCAGTAAAACTAGTAATCTCCTGTCCAAGTGATTTTCTTGGAAATTTCCATCACAGCTATGGTTTTGGAGGAGTTATCAGCATTTTCTGGGCCTAAACTTTGCAATGATTATTATCTCATATAAACAGCATCTACAGTCATGTTATTAACATGCCAAATCAAATATGTAATGACAACAGAAGGACACCAATATTTCCTGTACTTCCTATTTACTGCTATGCTACCCCCCTGATGAATAATGAAAACAGATCTGAGAAAAATTACATCTCATCTTAGCTAAAACCCACAAAAATCATGATAGCAGCACAGATTGTTACAGAAACTGCAACAAAGCATGTTCCAGGACACGTGAAATCTTGTCAGTCGGAATCAAATCAATGGACTTCCTCTGTCAGGTACTGGTTTTCTTTAGTATCCAATCAATCATGAGGAAAATAGTAATACCATGCCACTGGCTGAACTCTAATTTTGTCTATTACTGCATTACATTTGGTGTCACTTCGTTAAGAGTTACATCAGAATTATACTCAAATTTATTTTTTTTGCATATGATTGCATTAATAATATAATGTGATGAAAGGTCATTAGCCACTATAAGATAATTAAGTGCAAGGATCATAAAAAATCAATTGGACTAAATCTGCAGAGGTTTTTTTTTCCAGTAAATCACACACTCATTTATAAGTCTGACTTAATGTAAGTATGAATAATATATGGAAAACACTAAATCAAGAAGGATAAAAGTAAAATGCTTTTTTAAAATAAAGGCACTAAACCCCCCAACAAATATGACTTCTAGTACCTATCAGTACTATGTGAAAATAGAAATGGCATAGTCATTGCTGACATGGAGAATGGAACTCTCATGAAGACAGTGGTAAAACTGTGTTAGAGATTTTAGGAATTACTGGCAATAATTTTCCAGGGCTCAATAGATGGCATACACAGAGACCTGACTGCGGTGGGAAAAGCTGGAATGATGGTTGGAAGCTTACAGTGGCCTGAAGATACAGTGCTCACAACCAATTACATCAAATGAGGTCACACAAAGAACAGACGCAGGCAAGATCTGTTACATGTGCATGTGTTTGTGGCTGAGTAGGCTTTTACAGATCTGTATGCATTTACTGAGATACACACATACAAATCAATTGTCTACATATGCCTGACTAGTTTCCTAGAAAAAAAATCAGTTAAGAAATAAGAACACTGAGAGCATCTTAGGTGAGAAACTTAATATTAATGAAAATTAGGCTGTGTATCAGAAGACTTCATTACAAGATAAGTGTTACACAGTACTTTAAATATGAAAACTAACAGTTTTATTAAAACTCCTTTCTGGAAAAGGAAGGAAAGAAAGACAATAGTGAGAAGTAGATAGCAATCATAAATATGTCAATAAAAATTACCAAAAGAAGCTAGAGAAAATTCAAGCCTAGTAAAATGAGGGAAAACAGAAGGAAATCTAAGGCAGAAATGAAAGTAAAACAGCAGGTAAGATTTGGTGCCAGATTAATAGGAAAGTGCTAATAGTCCAAAGAAGTGTTCAACAGGTAGGTACAGTATTTGGTAAGGAGCAAAAGGATGTATTTACATCTGATCAGGGTACTAGATAATTTACCAGGCCATAATGGAAATGTAAGTATTAAACCACACTGACAAATATTCTATAAATAAATAAATATTCTAAAAGGAAGGCAGGGAGCATTTTCCTGCAATTATCCTAGAAGAAGTGGCTGAACAGTTTTCTGTCTTACTGTTGATCACTGTTAATAATTCTGAGCATGCAATGGAAGTCTTCCAATGCTGGACTCAAAGAACATGGTTGAACTCATCAGTTATAAAATGTAAAAGATGAAGTACAGTCAATAGAATTATATTGATGCTCACTAATTTGGTTTTAGAAACAGCCTTGGCAAGCTAAATTCAGGTTGTACTCTGATGAACTTCAATTATAATTGGGTTTTGTAACTGTGCTGATGTAATACACTTCTGTAGGGTATTTAACTTAGTCTTTAATGGCCTTCAAACTAAAATAAATTAACATTATATAATATAAGACAGGAAATAAGAAATGCCGTATGACAGATCTTACAAAGCAGCATCAAAAACATAAATACCTGACCTTAGGTAATATTTTTATGAACAATCTGGAAAGTAATATAAAACCACCAAGCGACTGTATTTGCAGATGCAAGAAGCACTGATGAAGTGATAAATTGCAATGACAATGTACATCACACAGCACAATCTGGATTCCAGGACAAACTGGACCCATTCAGAGAAACTAGATTCTAAAATGTCAAGTGCAATCTCATATATTCAGGGGAAAAAAAAGTGTACTATACTTTGGGAAGAACCTAGTGGCTGAGCACAATAGTGACAGCAAAAGCTGAAGAATGGGATATTTATTGCATTAGATTCATTGCTCTAAGTTCAGAACAAGTGAAGGAGCCTCTGCTCAGTGCAACTTGCCTAAATTTTATTTTCTTAACCAAAAAATAGAATTAACCCCTTTAGCTTAGTTGTTTACTGAGTGCTGTGCACTTTTTACTTAGTTTTGAAAGACATAGCTGCAATGCACCACTCTTCAAGTAGGGCAAAGTTGGACACATTGTTTCATATACTTAGTAGTTAATACTCAGACATAAAATTTCAGTGTTTTTCAGATCTGTATTTTCTTATTTTTGAGGGGTTTGAGCATCATTAAACTAAGTACTTTGAAGAGTCACAAAACTTTAAGGGGCTTGTTAGCTTTGGACTGACAGTGATGCTCATTCATGAGTTTTTAGACTGATTTCCCAAAGAAGTTAAACAATCATCATCTTCTCTGTGTCTATAAATCTCTGGTGGTACCTGCCCTTACCAGAGCCTGTGCTCAATGACAAAGCTGCTCTGTTATGACTTGAGCCCACACCAATTTCTCACCCAGAAACGGTCCCAGCCCTGCCTGTCACCACTGAGCTGCTGCAGATGTTCCAAACATTGGTGCAGAGTCTCTGCAGCACCCACTGCCAAGGCAGCCTGGGGGCTTGGGAACCAGGGATCCTCACCCAGTATTCCCCATGAGGAGAGTGTCTTTGGGCTGGTTGTTGGGGCAGGCATGAGGGAAGAAAGAGAAATACAGTATGAGAAGCCTCCAGCAGGCTGAGCTCAGCCTCTCGTCTGGTTTTGTTAGTTTTGTTGACAACAGCAAGGGCTACTGAAACCATGATGTTTACAGAATAGAGTCACCGCTGAAGGGATACAAGCATAACCTTGAGAGAACAGAGCTGGGAACATAACATGATAAAACATGTAACAATTTTCCTTCTTGGGCCCTTAATGTGCTTTCTCTTCAATCAAGGCATAGCATACATCAAATAACCTGTGCCCACAGATCATCTGCACATGTAGAGGGGTATAACTGAAGGGAATGAGAAACAAAGCAGTGGTTCCTGACAGAGGCTCTGGAGTACATTCTTCTGACGTGACCTCAGCGTGCATATAATGAACACTGCTGCTGAACCACAGAGCATTTTTCCACCCATACATAAGCCCAGTTTTTACAATTGAGGATAAATGCTGAAGAACAACAAGGGATGTTTGTCGATTGACCCAGAAGGATCACACCAAGCTGCCTTTCCTCTTTGTTCCCTTGTCCTAGCTGAAAATGCTAAGATTGTAGAGGATTTCCTTTTATGAGTTTCCTGTCATTTATGCAAGTCAGACAGAGGCAAGCATTTCCTACTCCCAAAAGGGGGACACTACTAGAGCATGCAAGCACATATGTCAAGCAGCAGTGCTGTTGACTCAAAATATGAATTTTAATTTCAGTGAGGTTACTTACATCATGACCCTTTATCTATTTACCTGATTCTAATGACACTATTATATGAGAAAGTAATCTCTGACAATTATATTATTTGGGGTAACTTTCTAAAACCTTAATGTCTTAACCTTTGTTAGAGTGAGGCATAAAATTAAGTAATTGGGTAAGGTCAAGTGAAGTAGACACATGGTGCCTGGTGAAAGCATGTGTTGCCATGAAGCTTTAAATAATTATAAAATCATGGTGTAATTTCTAACTTCTGCTTGTACCTTGAGAAACTATAGTTTCTCTCAGGAAAACTCTTGTGAATTCAGATAAAAAGATAAGCCATGTAAGTACAAATATCTTTAATGGTTAGAATTTGAAGAGAAGGTTTAATATCCTTTTGTTACTTTATGAAATAATTTTTTAATGAAAAATTTGCAATAAAAAATACAGTGCCTGAAATTTATTTTTTGTTGTTAACATGTAGGAAAACTTTTGTAACTCTCTTTGGTATTTTGATTTCTCAGTTCCGAATTCCTCACATTTACCTCCAGCGCTGATCCTATCTGCAGTGGTGTAGTGGTGTCTTCTGAGCATCCCACCGCAGTCACAAGGACCTTCCCTCCTGTGAAATAATAGCCCCAGACTATTAGCCCCAGATGCTCTGTCATCTTCATCTCACTGAGATTTGAGTCCAATGCTTTTTCCTTGCACTATTGTCCTTCCAAGGTCAGCTTTGTTCATTGGTGTGGCTTTTTTCCCCACTCATGTTTCTTTGCAAGTTAGTAACACACATCTGCTGGCTTAGCTTCCTAGATTTGTCTATTGCTTTTCCATGTAGTATTGCCTGACCACTAGCATTCACTGCTTTCCTGATCAATTTGAAGTAGAGATTATTTGTAACAAGTAAATTATTTCTCTTTTTGAGAGAATGCCTGCTTGTGTGAACATTCCGTTTTCTCTGTACCTACTCTGCATGTCCCCCTGAAGAAACTTCTGGAAAGGAAGTAGCATGCCTGGGTTGGTGGTGAGCTGAGGGATCTAGACAGTTTGATTGATCCACCTGGCTGGGCTTTTGGAAAGTGAACCAGAGTGAAAAGAGGGCCTGGGGATATCATGAGTAGGAGAGAAAGTGAAAGCAAGCTATCACAAAAACTTTAAATTGCTTTACAAGTGTGTAGCCACAGAGATCACACTCAGGTTAGAAGTACTACAGCTCTTTGCCAGTCTTGGCTCAGGTGCATATGATGACTTCGATGAAGTATAATAGGTGTAGAACTAACAGATAATTTCTGTTCCTCAAGAAATGACCTCATTATTTCTTCCCCTTAAACTGGAACAAAAATTGAAATTTTGAAATCTCCTACCAACTGGCATTTTGAGGGGAGGAAAAGTCAGCTGGAATGTGAAATATCTTTCTGAATTAAACAGAATTACTAAATGCAAAAATTTAAGCAGGCTTTTTAGACATAATTGGAAAGTTTGGATTTTACCTTGCCATGTCTGGTACAGGAATGTAAGAAAAAGAGATTATATTCTGTGGTCATGGCTTTCCAATTTGGAAGCCAGCATTGTCGTACTTAAATCTATCACACTTCTTTTCTTCCACCATTTCCTTTCTTTCCCACGTTCAATAAACAAACTTACATGTTCCTTGTTTCCCTGTTGCCAGCCCTTTCCCTTACCTTTACTGAGGAAGCAGCTCTGGTGCTTTCAGTGCAGACACCAGCAGATGATTGAAATTGCCCTCAAAATGGGAGAGAGAAGGTAACATATGGCTATGTCTACATTAGCAAGTAATGTGTCCTGAGAGGATCAGATTTTGTAGACTATAACAGCTGATGCTTTTCATCTTGTGGCCTGGACTCCCATCAGCAGGAGTCCATGGAAGGTATTTTCTCTTTCAGTTGCATCTAAATCCATTCTTTCACAGGAACCTAAGTGCAGTGAGCAAGCAGACCTCTCATCCCAAGAGAAACAGCACTGAACTTATATCCCATGTATTGCTTCTACAGGTCCTGTTCACACTAAGGAATGTTTCATCCCCTCCGCAATGTTTGCAGCGGAGGTCACTCACAGCCCCAGGTTTCCTTGGAAAGGACTGATCCCATCTCCTGACATAGCCCCTTTCTCCTGTTTGTGCAGCTGTGGCCAAGTAAACTGGACCACTTTTTAAAAATAGGGTTAATTTTCATATGTGTTAGTTCTTTGCTTCAGGTGATTATGTGTCCACTTGGGAAAGACCTATGGAGATACAAAGTGAAAAGCAACTGAAGAGGGTGGAACTGCTTTCTGTTTGGTTTGGTTGTTTCTTTTTCTTTTTTTGGTCAGTAATTGAGGCTTAAGTTGGCTTCAATTACTTATGAAACTATTTCCTAAGTAGACATCTACATGATGGCTCCTAAGATAAACAGAAACGCCCAGGAGTTATTTTTATTGCTGATTTTATTCAGGGAGCACTAGGGTTGAAAGATTTATTAAACAGAGTAAACTTAATAGATTTTACATGCTTTTTGGACAGTTTTATCTTTTCCTAAACTCTCCAGGCACACAGAATAAAAGGATTATGTAACTTGAACCTTTCACCAGAGAATTTCTGATCATGCTATTAGTAAAAATATATATATATATATATATATATATATNTATATATATATATATTTACATATCTTGAGAAGTATTTCTCTTTTGCTTTTCTCTGGCTCTTCAATTTTTTTTTTTCAAAAAGTGATAATTTACAGTCACAGCAAGTCTAAACAAGGCATTTTATATGAATACAGTGAATTCTATTAATTAGAACCCAAATAACAAACTGTTGGTTTGGAAATGTTACTTCTCACACTTTAAGCATACAATGAAGGCAGTTTAAAAAAATTCTTTCTATTCAATCAGCCTGTGGTGTTGTAGATCAATCTCATCTACTTGACTATTGCAACTGTTAGATTCTGCAAGCTCAAAATCACCTATGGCTATTTAGTTGTTTCCAATGCATTGAAATAACTTTTTCAGTGAAAATATGAACTGTTGATTCAAAGACTAGACTTCTTTAAATGATAAGGAAAAGTTTACTGAGATTTTTTTATTTGTTTGGTCTCTTAAATGTCATAAAAGAAGTATGTTTGTGGAAAGACAGAGAGGCAATTCTAATCACAGGAAACACGGGAAATCTCAAATTAATTTTATCCCCTAGAGTAATATGAACAATGGAAAACTTCTGATGTTATCATCTCGAGGCATTTTATTATTATTGTATGACTTTGCATTATGTAGCACTTTATGTAACTAAAAACCTCACAAAAAATACTCTTTGTGAGCCAGGAAAATACTGATTTCTAGGTGAAAATCTGCTGTTTGGCTCAAGAAGAGAAAATCCATTTGAATACAGACAGCAATAATGTGCCACGACTCCATATGTTAGAAATATTGCATCTGATGTTAAACCACAGCCCAACCACACTGTGTTAAAGTAACTCAAGGACATGAACTGTGTATCAGTTCTGCTCTGCTGCTGCCTGTGCCAGAAGCAGCCTGGGATCCTGGGGGGCAGTGGCAGCTTTCAAGGGCAATAGGCCTGCCCCATCGTCATGCTGCTGATGGAGCATGCCCACAAATTGCCATATAGTGCCTTATAGGAAAGTTGGTTTTCATACATGGCATGGTATGGTCAAATGTACTGTAAATTTCTTTTCAAAGTAAACTAAAAATGGTCAGGATTTATTTAGTTGTTTAATGTAGATGGTATAAAAAAAGAGAGCTTCAGCATAGACAGAAAATAGTCTATTTCAAGGACATATCAAGGCAAACTTTTTTTTCCCCTTTAATTTAGAGACTTTTTATGTGAATTCACCTCAGGTGAACAGATGTAGTGTGTTCATGATTACTTCATGAAAAGTCCTGAAGTCACACATCCATTTGACAATGCATTTTCACATCCCCAGCTGTCTCTGCATTTCTCTAAGAATTGCTCCAGTGATTTTTTTTCTTTATATTGCTTAAATTTAACAACACTCTGACAGCTAAGCTCAGTGAAATCAGAGTGAAATCTGAGGAACTGTATTTAATTCATCAGCTTTAATTCATACCTTCAGTTATTTGCCTGTATTTCTGTTTATGTATACTGTAACCAGTACTTGCCTCCCATCCACCTGACATATACCTACTCGGTTTGATTGCCTACAAATCAAAGCTGTGCTCTATATACATCTACTAAGTCATAAATACTCCAGCATCCACCTTGATATAGGGCCACATTAGGTGTAGGGCTTCGGCATGTGACTAAGACTGCGAAAATGAAACTGGTTTGGGAAAATAAGTTCTAATGTTGCCTACACATGAAGAACCAGTTTGTTAGTCAGTCCTTTGTTAATTTAGTGACTCAGTTTCAGCAAGTGGGGGCCAACATCCCCAGGAATTTCCCTGACAAAGGGTCCCTAAGAATCAGGAAGATTATCCAACTACAGTTTAAAAGAAATGAGCAACAAGGACAACTGATTTAAGGTAGAAGTCACTTAGATAACTCGGAAAAGGGAAGTATGAGACTGTGTGTGAGAGAGTAGTGTGAGAACTTCACTTTTTCTTACAAGGGTAGTGATAAGATTTATATGTGTCCTAAAGTTTTGTGCTGAACAGAGCCAAAGTCTGTGTTTCTGAGTTTGGGATCCATTTGCTTTCCTTCATTTCTTCTTTTTTCTACTAATCTCTCTCTTTTGATATGTGCAGGCCCCATATTTATATGAAAAACTTATATTGATTCTTATGAAGTTTTCTTAGATTTACACCTATAAATAAAAAAAGGCTGGTAATTTAAAAGTCTTGGGGCAATACCGGCAAAGAATAAAAGATTGCTGTTAATCCTGGGTTGAGTCAGGGGATTGGCAGATGACTGGTTCTAAGGGGAACAAAAGAGAGGTTATAGAAAACAATTACCTCAGAATTCCCAGCCAGAGCAGGATCCTCAGGAGCTACCAGCTCTTCCTAACTCTCTCCAGGTACCAAAGGCTGTTGACTGGAAGAGCTGTATTATCTGCCTGGAAGGAGAACTGCATGACCACCCCTTCCCATTCCATGCCCGTCAAGACTCCAGTTGTCTGGGAGAGTGCACCACTGATTCAGAAGAACTGGAGATGGACCCCCTACTACCACCACTCCTCTTTATGATCCACCCTGAGGCATGGCTGCGCAAACCTCTCCATTTAACCCTTGCAGCGTCAGATCTGACCACCAGCTTGCGAGTCAGAGGATCACCTGGACCATGTTCCAGACACCGTGGCCTTGGTACGTATGGGTTTGGTACATACTTGAGACCCCTGGAACAGTTCTTATCACCTTGCTGTCTACAATCTTCTTTCATAATTGCTATTTTTCCTTGTCTTTTGGGAAAATGTGTGTTGATTCAGCATAGGAAGAGTTTCTCTTCTCATGTGTTGTTTTTCTTAGTCTTGCAAGCTGCAGAGGGGCATTTAAAGAGCTTTTTCTGACCTACGGAATGCAGTGAAACTCATTGGACACTGCAGAAACCACAGCCTCAGACACCACAGCCTCACTCTGGCAGCAATTCATCTTCTGTACCAGTGACGCTGGGGCAGAACTGCTGACACAGATGACCACATTGTCCAGGAGGCTTGTGAAAACCATAAGCAAATCCAGAAGTTGAGAAATCAGGGTCCCAGATTAACCTTGAGGAGTTAGCACATGACAGCTAACTGGCTGTAAATCTACACTGGTACCTAACTTGAAACTATTTGTGTATTGCTGTGGTTTGTCAAAAACCCCTCAACCAACCAACTTCACCCTTCAATACGTAGCTTCTTGTGTGATTGTAGCTAAATCTTAAAATCTCGTTTCAAGTTATGCTGCAGTGAATTGCTGTGAAAAACATGTAACTCTACAAAAATTTGAACCGAGCATAAACTCAAATATGCACTTGAAGTTTGCAAGGAACTGGGAGTTCATTATGTAAACTTTCGAGGATGTATTTTAACCTGTAACTACCACAGGAAAGCAAAAACATATTCAAATAACTGCAAATGGAAGCACTGGATTCAACTTCAGCTTGCAGCGCTTACAATTCTATACTGCTTTTCCTCTGTTTTAAACTTAAATGGTAATACAAATATTATTCTATTAACAGATGAAAAAAACTAGTTTCAAATAAACTTCCTCAGCAGTAGCTGTGTTCAGCACAAAGATCTAGCTTGGTGATATACATAAAAGACTCAATCACAAAGGGAGCCCAGGGGAGCAAAAATGCATTACTGGCAGCAGCAAGGAAGCACCAAAGGGTAGAGGACTAAGCAGTTTCAACTCTGAATTTCACAGTAATGTTCTGGGGTTTTTCATAATTGAGAGAGAGGACTTATTTTTCTGTCTCAGTGATGTTTATGTTCTGATCTATTCATGACACTTTCTTACTATTTGTTCCATTTTTTTATTCCTGGTACCAGGCATTCCCTGCACCATCTCATCCTACACATTCTCACTTCTGTTTACCTGCTGTTTCCTTTGATCCATCACTTTCTCTGTAATACCCAGCATTTTCAGTTAAATAAATTATATGGTTAAAGCATGGATTCATGACATTGTATTACTCGTTTGTACTTCGGTCCTATCTATTTGTACACTGTCAGAATAGGTAAGCAAAATTTTGTACCCACATTGCAGACTTGGGATGCTACAAGTCACTAGCAATGGTATATTATATTCCTTCTAATGTGCCTTCTGCCTTGTAAATGAAGATGATAATATTTGAATCCTAATTGACTACACCATTCTTTTAGTAACAGATCTGGCATACAACAACCTGAGCTCCTGTGTGCACTGAAGATGGGGTTGTTCATCCCTCCTTAGTATACTAGGCAAGTCTGAGTCTGCATCAAAAGTCACAATCTCTCGAAGTGTTCAAGAAACAACTGGACATGGCACTTAGTGCTATGGTGTAGTTGACATGGTGGCATCATCTCAAAGACTCAGTGATCTCAGAGATCTTTTCCAACCTAAAGGATTCTGTGATTCTATGACTTTGTCTTAGGAGAGCAGCCCATGAGATGGCAGAGCTGCATGAAACTAGTGTGACAGAACCAGTCCTGTGGATGCTGTCATACTGGGAGAGATCATCACAAGAGAAAGAATTCTAAGCACAAAATTGCTAATACTGGGTACAAAGAAAATGTGTACAACATATTTTCGTATACAGAGAATAAATTTTGAGCACATAAATGTAGGCTTAGAATGCAGAGCTGCTCTAACGAAAGATCCCCAATGCAATTACAATAAAAAAGAATGATTTTTCATTCTGTAATGGCTACTGAAGATTGAATAATAGCCACATGAAATTTGAATCTCTGCCAGCAATTTGAATTAAAAATTGAATCTCTGCCAGAAGAACATGATGATGGTCAGAATTTTAAAATAATTTTTAATCTCAAGTCATGTGTGAACAGGATTAGGACTTCTGACCCACTTCAGCCTACTGGATGTAACTCATGTACTGTTCTGAAGTAATGGATTCAGAGGAATGGGGGAGAAGCACCACTCTTCCAAAGTGCCCATGTGGAGGTCCTACTTTAAAGTATCTGTGAAAACATTATTTTGGAATAGCTCTGGGGAATTTCCAAATGTGGATAAGCCATAAATATTTGTGGAATGTTAGCCTTCACCTTGTTCTAATAAACTATCAAAGCCAAAATATTTTCCCCTGCAATATTTAGTAGCTTTTAGATAACATTCCCAGGACGCAATCCTGAAAACCAGCAACTTGTATGGCTTATTATTTTTCTTTTTTCTTACTGTCTGTATTAACAGTTAAGTTTTCATTCACAGAGGAAGTTGTTGACCCTTGATGTAAATGAATAAATTAACATTTGTTTCCAAATTACTGACTTTTGTGAGGGAAGACAATTAGATATCACTGTTCCCTGAGTTTAATTTGGCTTTCTATTAGGATCTATTAATTTTATAATATCAACTAGAAAAAGCCCCTCATCTTTCGCCTTTTTAAAAAAGGTTCTTATCCATGAAGATTTATCATAGAAATTGCTTACTTATTGTACATAAAGAATACCTCTGGCAGTTGGAGAAATAATGAGCCTTGGCTTCTTATGCCTTTGTAAATCATGCATTTAAAAAATAATGGATGAAGGTGGTGGAGTCACTATCCCTGTGGGTGTTTAAGGACAGACTGGATGTGGTACTCTGCTCCATGGTCTAGTTGACATAGTGGTGTTCAGTCATCATTTGGACTTGATGATGTCAGAGGTCTTTTCCAACCTAATTAATTCTGTGATTCCATGATCTCCCACTGAATTTAAGTTATAATAACATCTCTGCCTCTGACATTTGCACTTCGGGAGGAGTGATCTCACGCTTTAAGTCCCTCCCTCAGCATAAGCTCCGTCCTGCACTTACGTCTGTAAAAACTTCTTGCTTCTTGACACACCTGCCAAATGCTCGGAAACTGCCTAATGATTTCCAAGCCTTACTGTTGAAATCACGCTCTCATATAAAGTCTTGTTAACCCTTGATTTCCACAGATGCAAGGGCTTTTTTGTGGTGTTTACAAGCCCAGTGTGTGGCAGGATGTTAAAACCCAGACCTACTTCAATACTCCACGTTTGCAAAGAACATGTTCAAAACTACTTATTACTGTTGTCTTCCTCCCATGTTACTTCCATACTCAGGTGATGAACGCAAAAGGACTTGGCATGATACCGTGCCTTAATAGGCAAATCTCAAAAAACTAAGGTATTTTTTCCTATTTGAATGTCACGCGTACATCTGAGCAGGAGGTGTATCTGCCAGAGAATCCCTAACCACTCTTCACTTTATAACCGGGCCACAGGATTGGGAGGGCCCTCCGGAGACCCTCCAGGGCCACCTGGGGCAGGTGACACGGGATCCTGCCCGGGTGGGTTGGGAATGTCCCCATGGCCTCCCTCAGTAGAAAGAAGTTCTTCCCCACCCTGCCGTGGGAATCCGTGTGCAGATGCTAACCACCCTGGGGTTTTACATGCGTGGTTTTATTCGTGTGTGTGTGGGTTCTGTTGTTGTTTTTCCTTTTTTTTTTTTGAGGTTATTTTGGCGCCTTTTTTGCGGTCGTTCTGAGGCTCGTTTTTACATTGGTCTTTTCCTTTGGTTTGCTTGCTTGTTCCGTGTTGTTTTTTGGAGGGTAATAAAGGCGACAGCACCGCCCCCGAAGGGCCATGTCGAGTCCCACAGCCGCTCCCCGCCCCGCGGCACCGCCACCCCANGGTGGCGGGGCCGTCTCGGGAGGCCCCCGGGCGGCGGCATCGGCGGCGATGGCCCAGTGCGTGCAGTCGGTGCAGGAGTTCATCCAGGACTCGTTCGTGCCCTTGGTGGCCGCGCTGTGCAGCGAGGAGGCAGAGCGGCTCACCCGCAGGAACAGCCTCAGCTTCGCCGAGCTGGTGAGGCCCTTCTGCCGCCTCACCTCGGAAGGTCGGTGCCGGGAGCGGAGCGAGTTGTTTACACGGTGCGGGGGAGGCGGCGCCGCGTCCTCCCTTCCCGCCGGGGCCGAGCCGGGCCGGGAGAGACCCCTGCCCCAGGGAAGGAGAGCCCTTCCCGGCGCCCCTGTCGGCGGCCGCCCGGCCGGGTGTCACCGGGACCGGGACAGGCTTTGCGGGGGCGCGCGTTTGTTTGTTCGGGGTTGCCGCAGGTGGCAGCTGCTAAGTCCCCTTAATTTCCTTCGGTCTGTGGATCCTGGGAAGTTGGGCTTCATCTAGAGGCACCACACGGCGGAAGAGGAAGGTGTTTGTAAATCCAGCTGTTCCAGACGGATTTTTGTCTGTCATTAAATCCACTTAAGTGTTACCTGGCTGGTACTTGTATCTGATTACTGCCATAGATTTTAGTGGGTTTTACACTTGAGGTACCCAGTTGTTGAAAGTGGGGTCAGCCTTTCAGAAACGCTTATTGTCATTTCAGACTTTCACCTGTAGATTTATCCTATATACATTTTCTGTTGATGTTTCAGTGAGTAAGAGCTGTGCAGACAGGAGGCGGCAGTCGAGCTGGTTATGTGGCATCGGTGAAATGCCACCTGAAGTAGGAGCAAAACTGGAAATTGACCGCTTGAGAGAAACAGTAGTCTGGTGTAGTGTGCTGTAATGCTTTAACTTAATATCTGGAATAGTTGTTATTTTTGTTTGTTTTGTTTGTATGTTTTTAAATACAACTAATTTGTGTGCTTCAAGCCTCTGCTTATCAAAATAGCATGCAGGACAGCAATTTGAATAGAACTGCTTGTCAGAATAGTAATACAGTGACATTTGTCAGATTTAGTTTCTGGCAGACACTTCTCTCAGACTTCAGCCTCTGCATGTCATGTGCTGAGGAAACAATGCAAGAAGAGGAAGCTTGTACTATCACTTGAGTTAGATTTTTTTACATTTCTCTTTAAAAGAAGTGGCATCAACTTAAAAACTACTGTGTGTTAGAAATCTGCCTTAATTCTGTGTTGAGTCTTAGTAACCTATTAAAACTTGTTTATGTTTTTAATTTTGTTTAGCAACGGGAGCTGTGTGAGAATACAGGAGAGATAAAAATAATATAGGCAGACGTCTTTAGAGTTCTGAAGTTAATTATTTCTTTAGGTTCTCTGGTGAAAGGCTCACAAAATGCAATCTAGCAAACAAAACCAGGCAGACTGTTCAAAATGAAGTATTCACTTTGAAGAATACTTAATGCTTGTGTTGCTTAGTTGCAACTATTTTTGTTCCAACTGTTGTGACAGTTAAGAAACGAGCAAACCTCAGTCATGCTCAGCTTTTTCTGGGTAAAGCTTGGGTCACTGGGTTTTGTTGCTACACTAGTCTGTGTGTATTACGATTCAACAGGCCACAGGCCTGACTCCAGTTCTTCTTTGTGGCTTCCTCTTCTGGCTTCAAGGAAAAAATGTTACTGCATGCAGTCTGTAACTTCTTGTGGTGGAAGCCAGCATGCATGAGGGTAGGTATTTTCTTCAGGCAGAAGGGTAGTTTGGTGCAATAAAGTTTCTAATGAGTTTGTGCAATGGTAAGCAATTTCTCTAACTTCAGAATTTGTGGAACTCTGATGGGAACATGTTTGTTGGAATCTGCACAAACACTGTTGCATAGTGACACTGTTAACTGTACCAAGTGCGCAAGACTTGAAAACATAGGATAAGTTTTTAAATTGCTCTACCTTAAGAGGTTTGACCAGACTTCGCAGTAAATTGTTTCCATGCTTTTCATGACAGATTAAGAAGAGAGGCATGATTAGTGATCTGCTCATGGTAGAGCAGAATGTGTGTACATGACATGCCTCCACAACTGTGTGTTTCACTGCTTATGGTTATAATAATAATTTTATTTTTTATGATTATATTATTATAATAACTATTCTGTGAGGAGCGATGGCCATAACTAAGGCGCAAGAAGCTCCACTTCAACATGGGGAAAAACTTCTTTCCATTGAGAATGGCAGAGCACTGGAACAGGCTGCTCGTGGAGGTTGTGTAATCTCTCTCTGGAGACATTCAAAACCTGCCTGGACACATTAGTGTGCCATGTGTTCTAGGTGACCCTGCCTTGGCAGGGAGGTTGGACTGGATGATCTTAGGAGGTCCCTTTCAACCCGCACAATTCTGTGATTCTGTTTTGACATCTTCATTTCTAAACATTTCTCTTTTTTCTTAAGGAAGTACGAAATGCTGTCCTTTTAAAATTAATACTGTTTCAGTGGCTATTGAATTGAATTTGTAACATATAATTGGGTTGATTAGGATTTCATCTCCTTTGGAAATAAGCTGTCCCTTGTATTCGTGCAAAACTTTAACGTACATGCATTGCTTCCTGAACTCTTCTATAATTAAAAGCTCAGTCACAGGTTTGCTGCTGCATTTGTAGAGTTCTGTTTCAAAACATTTTTTGTCTGAAATTTAGGATTTATGTAGCTTATGAGCCTGCTGAAGGCTGTGTGTTCATCAGTGTTCTTGCTTAGAGAAGCAGCACAGTTATGAAATGAATCTCCTGATTTATGTTCAAAACAGTTTTGATACACAGGGACTATCTGAGCTCTATAGTGTGCACCTGTTAGTCACCCTACATGTGTTAACAACGATGGCTCAGAATGCTACTTGATTCTTCAGGTAGTGTAAAACCACACATTGCTTTAAGTTGCTCAATGCAAGGAGGCCAGATTATATCTAACTTCAAGTAGAACCCCACATAGATATGTAGTGTAGGTGTAGGGGGGTGCCCTCTGCACTAATCATTATTTAATCTGCTCGTCATCAACTTTGGCCTATTAGCAATTTGCTAATTTTGGTGTGGCCAAAAATACTGTTGCAATATCGCAGATTGTGATGGTAGGAAATCCTGAGCACAGATTCAGAGTGCTCTGTCCTCTAATTTTTAGCTTCTTGACTTCCATAAGTAAGTTGCTTTTTGAATGAGAAATGGTTAAAAAAGTCAGAGAACAGCTTTCCTGTCCCACTAAGTCTTGACTTTAGAGGAAAGTGAAACCAAAATCCTCCCCAAACTTTCAAAGAAAATAAAAGCATATTGAAGATTTTACACCTTCATATTTATTCTCAAAGTGGCAGTCTTTCTTAACTATTGCATTTGTTAGTAACGATTGATGCCTAATTTAATAAACGTATGTATTGTATAGGTAGGTTTTCTTTAAACTAACATCCTTTTTTTAAGGATCTTTAAAAGTACTATATGAACTAATACTGAACTAGTACTATATAACTGCTGGTGGGAGAGAGAATTATAGTGTACACTTCAACTAGCAAGTGTTATGTTAAGATATCGTTGGTTACTCTTAAACCACGGTGCTTTACCTTAAAAAAAAAAAAGGCAAAGCTTCTGGTGATTTTATCTAAGTCTTTCATAAGTGCAGGATGTAAGAAGGTATAATGGGCTATGTTTATTTGATCTCAGTTTTATGTTAGGAATTCCTTGTTCATGAGTATCTTAGCATCTGATTTTCAACTTCTGATGAGAGTGTTTTATTATTAGTGACTAATTTTTGGCAAAGTGCTTTCTGAAATGATCTTAAAAACACTTCTAAGAAATGTATAACACTTGAATTTTTTTTTTAATTGAGGATTAAGACAAGTACTTTTTGGGGTTCCAAGTATGTCCTTAATTTCAGTCCTTCGCATTGCATGTATGCCAGAAGGTCATCTATGTTCTGTATGGAAATGTGTTTGCTCTTCATTACTATGGCTGTTATATTTTAGGGTAGATACCAAAGATGAGTTGTAGTGTTACAGCTGCACTAGTGAAAGCAAACTAGTTTCATAGTTATTTGCCCCTCCCTTGTCCTTTACTTTAGGTATTTTCAGTAATTGGGTGGCAGTAGATTTGATAATTTACCTATGTGATAGGATGAAAAAAAACAAAACACAAAACAACTCCTTCAGGTTTCTGTTAGAAATGCTGAACTGGATGAATTAAGTTTAGCCAGCACAATTGCCCTCTTCTGTGTTGATATATAGCCTTATGATGTACCAGTTCAATGTGAAACTTAGAGCTGGAAAAACCCAGAAATTTTCAGGTTGTTCTGGGCAGGACCACTTTTCTAAACTGCTTTACTACTTTAACTGTGTTTTCCCATGAGCTTCAGTGCTGAGTAAAGATTGGGAGTGAATATGTGATTGAGGAGGGTAGAACTATGCCAGTCAGAGACTTAAACTGCATTAGAAATCTTCACCGCTTAAGATAGATTGTAAACACGTGTGGTGTGATATGGCTTGTGCTGATAGTTGTTACTTCTGAAATGGCTTGTGGAATGGAGTGCTCTCCAGGCTGGAGGGTGTTGAAGATTCAGTTTCAGACATTCGTGGTGTGAATTGTGTGGCCAGTTGAAAGATGAAAGGAAGGAAAATGTGCCTTTTGTATGTGCTCCCTTTTGTATGCTGTATGGGGATTCGTGAAAATAAAATGCTAAAGAGTTGAGGGCTCTACTGTGGGGTGCGTGGTGCCAGCAGCTGGCTTATGCAGCCATAGTCAATGTGTCCTGCCTGCAGTTACAGCCAGGCTTGTTTGGTGATGGTTTTGGTTTGAAATAGGGGAAAATTACATGAAAAATCAGAGTAGGGCCAGAATTGTAATGAGTGTTGAAAATGTCATGTATACTTTTTTAAAAACAGATGGCTGGAGGGAGCAAGTTTCACAAAGATTCTACAAAGGAAGCTGTAGTATCAAAAATCATAGTGGTTTGAGTTTAAAGGAGCCTTAAAGAACATCTAGTTCCAACACCCCCTGCAATGAGCCAACCCCTTGGCCACAGGCAGGGACACCTGGCACTAGACCAGGTTGCTCAAAGCCCCACCCAGCCCAGACTTGAACATTTCTGGGGATGTGGCATTCACGGCTTCCGTGGACAGCCTGTTCCAGTGCCTCACCATCCTCACAGTAAAGAATTTCTTCCTAGTACCTAGTGTAAACCTACCCTCTTGCAGTTTTAAGCTGTTCCACCTTGTCTTGCTTGGCACTACATGCTGTTGTACCTCTCTAGCTCTCTTGCAGGCCCCCTTTAGGTACTGGAAGGCTTCTGTAAGGTCTCCATGTAGACTTCTATTCTCCAGGCTGAACAACCCCTAACTCTCTCAGCCTGTCTTCATAGGATATGTTCATTTTGAATGAATGAATACTGTGCTATCCCTGTCAAGTTTCTGAAGTGCTATTTATTGTGTCCTGGGGTTTTCTTGGAAACTGGTGATGCCTTGAAACATGAAACGTTCTATGAAATCCATAAGTGGTTCCTATAGCCTTTCAGTGAAAGTTGAGTATGTTCCACATAGAAAGTGGTGCAGCAGTGTAGGGCATGCACTTTGAGTACTTTGCTAGTTGTAATGGATATTCTTATAAGCTAAAATCCTATGCGATGTTTTAATTGGTCGGCCTATGTTGAATATGAAACAATTTTCTGTTACTGTCTTCACCCCAGTCCATTTTTGGTAGTCAAGTATTATGGTCTGTGATCTAAAATTGATGATGGAGAAGTTTAGTGAAGTAATCTTAAGAGAAAAAAATTGTTGTAAAAAGACTAATTTACAAGGTATTTTAACTGTTATGTTCCTCAACAAAGCTTTTTCTTTTTCCTTTTTAGTTCACATGAGAGATCCTAATAATCAGCTTCACATAATTAAAAATTTGAAGATTGCTGTCAACAACATTGTTACTCACCCACCTCAGCCTGGTGCCATTCGGAAACTTTTGAATGATGTTGTGTCTGTCAGTCAGCCTGCTGAAGGACTAGTAGCTAATGTGATCACAGCTGGAGATTATGATCTCAACATTAGTGGTATGTAATGCTCTTATATTTTTCATAACTTAAACTGAAAATTGCTGTAAGGTTTTTAACTTTGATTTCAGCTTCATAGCATGCATTAAAATTGCTCAGAGTTGATCAGTTTTGAGTTTTTAAGATTTATCAGGTAGGTTTGGGTTTAGATGATGCTAAAAGAGTGGTTGAACTTAGTTAATAACTTTAATGTTTCTTAATGTTGTAATTCTTCTGAACTGGTGTTAAATCATTATTTTCATGTTGAAATTACCTGGGCTTTGTTTATTTTCTTGTTACAAAACTGATATATTGACTTGTTACACTTGACTGAATAAATATCAGAACTTATTTGTAATGTTGGTACTGATGTACATCTGTATGTTGAAGTTAATCCTCCTGGCTTCTTATGGTTTTGTTTTTAGTTACTGCATGGAGTTCATAAATTTGTCAAAAAAATTCTGAGGAAAGGTGTGTGATGCCTTGTCTTGCCTTTTTTCTTTTTCCCCGTGAAACACAATGCTTCATATTTCACTGTCAAAATGGCTAGAATATTCTGAAATTGTTTTTTTCCCCACCTCTCCAAATGATGAGGTATTGTGAATACTACTAAATGAGACCTGATCTTGGGAGCAGAGATTAAACTCCTCCCAATTAAGACCATAATCTGTTAAAGCCTTTGAGTACAGACTTAGTTGAAAGTATGTATGCATTGCCCTATTTAAACATGCATGATTTATTGTATTCAAAGTTCAACCTGCAGTGAAGAATTTAGCTCTGCTATAGCTAGAGACTGATACAACTTCATGAGGATTAGTAACTGATGTTGTTGTAGTAGATTTTTTTTTTCCCCTTATGCTGCTGATGGAAATGGCATAATTCTTACATCTTTGATATCTAATTCAGAAGGCACGTCATCAACATGATGTGAAACATTGGTAAAAAAAAGGAAAAAACTTGAGCCTGGAAACTTGTTTTTGAGAGCTATTGATAACTGCACACTTTTTTCTCTTTCTGTGCCCTTGTTTATCTGTCAAAGTAGTGAACTGCCATTTTTTTATGAAGTTCTTTTTGATGGAAAGTTTGCTTCGCTTCTAGAGATTGGAAAACCCTAAGAAGGCAGAATGGTTTCAGTGAAGAGACTTTTCCATGAGATTTCTAATGATCTCAGTTCAGAAGTGAGGTATTGAAAGAAGGGAAGAAAAATAGTAGCTAAATCAAGCCATGCTTTGTAATTGTAGTTGTAGAAGCAAATGACTCTTTTTCTTGTTTGCTGTTGGAGTCTCAGATGTACAAATGGTCAGATTTGACCATCTTCTGTGATGAGGTTTTCATTTCCATTCAGACTGACTATATGCTTATTTGACAGGAGGGATCATACAGAAGGACAAATTTATGTAACAATATTGTAGTATTCCATTTCAGGGGTTTACCATAAAACGCTGGTAGCATTCTTGATGAAGAAACTTGTGTCCCATTACACTGCAGGAGAATGTGAAAAAATATCTTGCTTGTCAAGTAGAGTTCTGTTTCTGCTTAGAAAACTTTTGAGTATTTACTAAGAAACTTACTTCTTTCACCTTTTTTAGCGCATTTTATTGAAACCAATGGAAGCAATCATTCCTCAAAACAAAATATAGTCGTTTGGCACGGAATGTGAAATAGTCTAATCAATTCTTTAATTTGTTCTTTTTTTTTTTTGGTGGTGGTGGGGAGGTGGTGTGTGTGCATTAGTTTTCTAGGATAACAATATTAAACCATATTTCTGTAATCTTAAAAATGATGATCAAGTGCAGTCTGTTTTGAAGAAAGACACAAACGTTAAAGAAGCTGAGGTAGTACCGTTTCTGGCACTGGCGTCATGATCCTGCTCTTTCTTCAGAAAAGTTTTGCAACTGCTGTGCTGTATTGATGTAATTGTTTGTAATCCTTTGTTAGAATTGTTGTTTAATAGTCTCATAGTTCCATAATCTTGTACTGAGAGACTTGGTAGAGTGCTGGCAGGTTGCTTATGTTCAGCTACCCCTGCTTCTCCCATGTACTGGTACATGCAGAAAGTGAACAAAAACGATCCCACTAAAGACTTAAAATATGTGAGAGAAGAAAAAGTTCTTTTCAGCTGGATGAGTTCCATGTCTGTTTTTTCAGGGCTGCATGATATTAATGGTGGCATGAAGCAATGCAGTAATAGGAGGGAGAATATTGGGGCAACCAGTTTCAGCACCTAATGTGTTCAGTTACTTTTAGCTAGTGTTAGAGGCCAAATAATCTTAGAAGTTAATGCCTTAGAGTATCTTCCAACTAGCAAAATAAAAGTAATATCTAGACATAACTTAAATCTTTGCTCCTTTATAGTGTTTTAATTTTTGTTCAAGCCTAGAATTAGAGCTGGACTGGAAATTAATACTGATTTCCATTAAAGTACACTGTCAACTGTGGAGGAGCCTGAAGTATTCAAGATCAAGGTTAGCTGGAATCAAATGTCTTCAATGCCCCTGATTGGCCTGCATGGTATAGATTTTTCTACTTCACGCTACCAGAGTGTAAAAACCAATAGTGTGTTTGCACCTGACCCTTTTTAGTATAATAATATCGTGTTTTTTCTATCAGATCGCTCAGTTAAAGCTAGTGTTCCTTGGTACAGTAATTGGAAAGAGACACTGATGGAATTGAACACATCCACGTTTTATTCAGGTATTTTTTGTGGTTGGTGCCGATTTGCGAAATTGCCCTTTACTCCTTTTTCATGTGCTCCATCCACTTTTCCTTACCATCTGCTATAACTGTTTAGCACTTTTCTTGGTGTAGATGTGTGTTCCTCCATTTTTTTCCCCCTAAATGAAAAATTGCTGGTGATGGTTGCTTTAATTTTCTTTTAGTCACATTTCTACCCTTGTTAATCAAAATCATTTGGTCTTTCCATGCAGTCAGTAAGAATGGTGGTGGAAATTTACCTAATGCTGTAAAGTACTGGATTATTTGATCCTATGGAACTGTTGTTACTCTGTTGTATTTCAAATGTACTTTCTGCTTTTCTATAGCACTTCTTTCTCAGGGGAAAGTAACACTTTTTGAATTGGAACTCAACTGCTGACTGTGCTTAGAGCATAAGTGCATAAGTATGATTCTTAAAACTGAAGAAGCTTTCTAATACATTTTCGCCTAGTTTATAAGACTTATTGCTATAAAACCATATTGGTTATTGGCCTCTCAACTTACAATGAGGCTGTTGTAGTCTGTAAGAGCCAGAATTGTTTGTTTTTCAGTTTTAGGTTTTAACAAAGTTTATGCCTTCAGTTAGCAATAGCTGTCCTTTCAGTAGTGTCTATTCAGATGCTGATGCCTAAAGAGTACAAAACCTCATGAAATAGACTTCTCATTTTTAAGCTGTTATGTGCAGACATTACTTACCACTCTTTTTTTTAGCAACAATTTCTGAACACATTAGCAAGTTTGTGCAGACTTCAGTTCTGCTTGTGTAGCATAGTGAAAACATCTTAATGGAAAAATGCAAAACATGCAGGTGTGGGTACCTAAATGACACAGTGTTGGTATGCACTGCTGTAATGGATTATGAAATTTTTTTCAAATACTGCCTTTGTTTTGAATGTATTGCATATTTATTATCTTAAGCATCTACTATAAGTGAATACGGCCCTGTAAATGCTTGAGGGAATCCTGTTAGTGTATGCTGTAGCTGTGTAGAGGGAATCCAGTTGCCTTTGAGGCCACTTCCAAGGTTCTTTATAGGCCTAATAAGAAAGGTGGGCAGGGGGGAACCACCCCACAAAACAAAGTAATACTTCCCTGTTTTTAACTGTGTCAGATTTTTAAAAAAGCTGTGATTCAGTGATAAAATGAAAGCAAAAATTTGAAACAAGTTTGAAAACTTGGAACTACAGTGTGGTTGAAAATTCTCCCCTAAGTTGTTTAAGTTACAGTTGTTTAAGTTGTTGAGTTACTGCAAGGCTTGTTACACTTGTGAAAAATATTTATATGAATCGCTTTCTCGTGGTTTGTTTTTAATAACAAGCTGTGTTTTCCTTAATTTAAATAGTTGGCATATTTATATGCGGAACTAAGTAAAGCTTAAGAGCTTTTAAAACCCTAGATGCATGCTCAGAGAGCAGTTGCTAGAAAGGCTGTAATCAAAAGCTGGAAGTTTGTCTCATACTGATCTTTATGTGAACTTTGCTGACTGCTGGACTGCATTCAGATACAAAGTGTTGACTGTATCTGACTTGTGTCCATGAAGCTGATATAAGATGGCTTGACAATGTAGGGTAAAACAAAATGCATTAGCTTGATGCACTAGAAGGTAATTCCAACATAAAAATGAACCTGCTTCCTAAAGTCAGTTTAAGAAATCAAGGTAGTTGTTTGTTTTCTCTTTTTTCTATGGGGATGCTTGAGAGGTTTACAAAACATTAGAAATTCTTATGGGAGTTAAGCAATGTGGTTTTTTGGGGGCCATATGCGGAAAATAAATTCCTTCAGGATTTCTTATTAATGCTTCCCCCCCGTGCTAGTTACTGTTTGCTAATTGCTGTCACTCTCAATGAGTTGACACTGAATTCCAGTTACTTCAGAATGAAATCATGTTATTGGAAGTGAATTGATCTTTAGTCTGGGGTCCATTTTCCACTTAAAGGTAGGTGTTGGAGAATTGAGATGACCTAAAGGAGGCTTGAAAGAAGTACTAATTCCTTGCTTGACTGATAGTTGGAGAGGGAAGAAATGGACAAGGTTTATGTATTTTTTTGGATGTCCCAGACATCCTTGGTTTCCCTTGATTTGTTACTTCTAGGAAAATGAAATCCCTATTGTAAAAGGGTGTTTGAACCTGTGGGTTAAAATTATGAGGCATTAATGGCATAACTCAGATCTGAGGTTTTATATTCTTGGATCTTCGCTTTGCCAGCTGACAGCTGAACTGGTTATTTTAGTAAAGCATAGGAAGGGGACTGTTGTCAAGCCAAGTTGAAACATTTGAAAAAGGCTTTAGACAAACAGGCAGGATAGACTTTTGGTAATCTTCAGCTCCTCTGCATACTCAAAAATTTGGTCAATTTGTGCATCCCTAGCCCAGCAAATTCAATGACTGTTAGAACAATTTTTTGTTTTCTTTCTTTCCCAAGTGTGTGTGTTTAAAGGGCTGGTACAGAGGAGTTAGATTAAGACTGAATACATGTGAGTTTACAGTGTTGAGTAGTTTTGGTGCTTACTGTGCTATTCAGTTTCACAGGATTTGATTTAAAGTGTTATTGTTTCTCCTACTTGTGTGTATTTTAGATGCTTTCTCCTTGGACTGTTCCCCTTTCTTTCCCCTACCATGCAAACCTTGTCAGAGTTTGCAAGCTTCACTTTTAGGTGTAGTCTTTCATATTTCCTTTTCATAAGTGAGTAACCAGAAGTTTCACTGAGTAGTCTAATTTGCCCTATTTTGTTGTGTATTTCAGCTACTACTCCTTGGTTTGAGTCTTACAGAGAGTGCTTTCTTCAGTCCATGCCTGCATCAGATCACGAATTCTTAAACCACTATGTTGCATGTATCCTTTGAGTGTTATGGACTGCTCGTGAAGGCTGTTGCGAAATGTAACTTGGGAGACACTGAAATTTTGCACTAACTCCTTTGCAATTATGATTTGCAATCTGTATATTTTTTCAGTACATCTGACTTCACAGGCTAGTTTCATAAGGGTGTCAAGGTTTTCTTTGTGGTTATTGTTTGGTCTGAGGGTTTTTTATGCTGTTCTTACTGTTTTCTGTTTTTCTTTTTTTCCCCCCTTCTCCACACACTTTTTTGTGTCAAAGCAAGCTCAAACCTGTAAACTGAATTTCATCAGTCTAAAACATCCTCTGCTGTTGCCGTTTAGGTGTCTGTTGACCGTCCCTGATCTGCAAAGGGGACTTTTGTGTTTGGGATACACCTGCTTTTTATAGCTTTTTTTTAAGCAGGTGTGGAGGGGAAGATGTGGGAGGATGCTTTGGAAAACTGGTGATCTATGAGGTATTTTGGAAAAGAATTCTAGGAAGATGCCTGAATGCTTTCACTTTTTTTTTTTTTATTTTTTGACCAAAACTTAGACCTGATTTGCTTGTAAAAATGCTCACTGTTTCATGATGTAGCTGGTGTTCGGCCTTTACAGTCACTACAATGCTGCAGGTTTCATAATACTTTATTCCTAACTCTTTATTGTACATTATCATTTTAGTATGGTGGAAAGGTACAGCCATTAGACAAAACTAATTGAGTAGAAATAACTTGACAAAATATTTATTCTGGCCTCTGACTTCTGAATTCTAGTAACATTTAAAATACAACTTTACTTTCTGGCTTCTCTGAATTACTGTCTTTTTGATTTGGTGTATAGATGTAAGAGAGCAGGATATTCCTTATTAATGATTGTATAGTTGCACTGAGGTAAAAATCTGAACACTTCTGCTTTTTACTCAGAAGATGTTGCTGTGTTTATGAATAGTGGTCATTGCTGTTGCTCAGGTGATAACCTCAAGCCCCAGCTCTCCATGGAAGTTGAAAGCTAAAGTACATTGGGAATGAATTTCAGTTACATGTTTCCTATGTGAACATTTGGTCTCAAATCTTAAATGAGATGTTATATATTGGCTTAAACTTGGATTCAATGTCAGAATTGGAGCAAAGTCCTGTTACATCTCATGTTACAGCTGTTAGTTAACTGTTTAAGTGATGTTTTTTATTGAGATGAAGGCCGAATTCTAGTTGCATATACTTCTGTGGTAGTGTTTTCCAGGCTTAAGTATTGTACTCATCTATTTTATTTTATACCCTTCCTGTTTCATTGTAATAGCAGTGGTTGTCCCTGTGTTCTCTTGGTGTATGTCCTTAACGATGAATTTAGGTATGCTTGTAGTTTCTTCTAGTGAGCCAGAGCCTATGGAGCAGTTTCTGAAGCTGTCTCAAGAACAACATCGGATTCAGCACAGTAATGAATACTCATATCCAAAGTGGTTTATACCAAACACGCTCAAATACTATGTGTTACTGCATGATGTAAGCACAGGAGAAGAACAAAGGTAGGTCTTCTGCCTTCAGCGAGCTTACAGATGAGCTCTTTGACTGAAATGATTGCATTGATAAGTTCTGTTTGGGTTAGACATACAGCATGATCCATTAACCAGTATGCTATTGTCAACACAGATTTCCTTAAGTATTAGTGTTAGATCTGCTTATGTTCACATTACATGAAAGGAATCAGTCCCAGGTTTTGAGGTAGATGCTTTGTTTGCTAGCTTGCTGAACTAATTCTCAAAGATTCTCAATTTACTCTTACATAAAAGACTACTTTAAAAATAGAATTTTCCTTTTAATCCCTATAGATAATAAATAGTCTAAAATAGCTTGTTGCAGTACACACTTTAAATGAAGTTAGTTTGATATCAAGATGGAGTAAATGTTTCACTTTTTCAGAGCTGACTCCATTTATGAAGAGATGAAGCAGAGATATGGAACTCAGGGTTGTTATTTGCTGAAAATAAATTCTCGGGTGTCTAATAGAGGAACAGATGAACAGATACCAGATCCTTGGAGTCAGTACCTTCAGAAAAACACTATTCAGAACCAGGTATTATAGTATTCTAAAACCAGTTTATAAGGTGCATATGAAAGTCCATTTTAGTTGTGTTAAAGTTAAAAAGTGTTATGTATGTGTTTCTGCAGAATGGACTTCTGACATAGCTATGACTCTTGGTGAGGGGGTAAGATGAGTGCTCTCCAAGAACTGTACTCTGTGCTGCTTCAGCTGACAGTGAGGAGCACTGAAATACTAGACTGAAATAGACTGACAGGAGCCCTGAAATAAGACTTGTGCTTTATGCACTGACAAGAGGAAGTAATGGCAGACGGGTCCTGTTCATAATAGCTTTCTACCTTCGTTTTTATTCATCTTCTGCACTCTTAAAATTTGGCTTTCATCTTCTGGATCTTCTGTACTTCACTAAATAGTGTGGATGTATTGCTTTGTGGGAGCATGTGTGGTTTTTCGGATAACTTCCTGTGGTCCAGTCTGGCCTGTCATCTGCTAAGATTGCAAGTGGTAGTGTGTCCTTGAGTTCAGTTTGCCATAAATGTCTGTATTTTTGGCTTTAGAACAAAAAATATTCCCTCCTGAGTTTGCTTTTGATTGACCTGCAGTAAGAACTGCATCTGATTAAAACATTAGTTTGTAGAAGCATAATTCTTCACCAAATCTAGGTGGCACTGAAAGTCAAAGCATTTCATGTTCTATAAGCTAAGAGGACCAGTAAGTCATGTTCCAACATAAACTAATTAGATATTTTTCTTTTTTCTGTCCCATATTAACTGCGCAATGTAAATTTTTAACATTTTTTTTCTTTCTATTGTGCCTGTTCAGGAACTGCTTTAGGGAACATATTTTTGCTGCTGTAGGCACTGCTGTGTAAGAGCTGGAATTGCCTGCTTTAGTTGACAGGAAAGCTAATTGAGCAAGTCAGAAGGTACTTGCTTCAGTTGGTGAATATAACTTTCGTCTTTATAATAAGGCAGTTTCTTCAAGCCTCAGAAACCACTTAGAGAAGTTAATATGTACGAACACATGTTTTTGTAATAATTCAGTTAACTGATACTGAAGCTAGCAAGTACTGTTTACTCACTTTTTTATGTGGTCTAGTGGTCTTAAAATTCTGACTTTCTTTCCCTTTTCTGGCAGGATTGCTATGAAGATTATACTACTGTTTCAAACAAGAATGCTGATCACTTGATATCAGATGGCTTAGATAGTGAAATTAAAGGTATTTTTGTAACTTTATCAAAGCATTGATGTGATGGAATTTGCACAACTCTCTGATGTCTTGGACTGTAATCACTTCAGTGATTTGTTAGGGAATTGGAAGTAATAGTTTTCTAAGTGCTCCAAGTGTCCACAAAATAAAATGCTTTGATACTGACCTACTAGATAGGTGGCAATTGGTAGATGGATCCTTAATGAGATGACTAATGATGTATTTGGCTCATATTTTGTAAGATTAAGCATATTGTTGTCAAACTCTGTCAACCAGTAAAAAGTTAGGATTAAATGGCTAATTTTCATAATAAAAGATTTGTCTGCTCTGATATAACTTGGAAGCTGAGCTTCTGGAAGGTTCTTTTTGTCTTTTTTTTTGGTATTAAATCTGTAAATGTCAGAATAGTGACTTAGTTTGTAAGATGTTTGGAAGCACCTGCGTTGCAACTCAACTTGTGTATGGGAGAGGATAGTAAATGAAATTGAGTACAAATTTGATGCATGACCTTTTTAAAAGAAGTTTTTAAGATACCTGTGTAGGATTCAGATGAGAAGCATCATGAAATAGGGAAGAAGTGAGGTATGCTGTGTTGTCTGGCCTGCCTCAGCCCAGATCTTTCACACCTTATTTGAGAGGCATACTGAGGCCTGTGTATGCGAGAGAGCCTGCAGTTGCCCTTAAATGCATCTTTCTAGGGCCCTGCAGCCCAGATGTATTCTGCAAACTGCTGATTGAACTTTCCATACCCAGCTGTACATTTCATGAGTAAAATCGAAGGGTTTGCTTTCACAGCTCAGCTTTGCTCAGTGCAGGATAGGGCAAGCTGATTTTCTTACACAGAAGAGAATGTGTGAGAAATACTTAAGTCTTTTCTGGAATGTTTTACTTTGATTTTAATGCTTTTGTAGTTTTCCTTCAATGTTGTTGGTATTAGTCAGCATAGTAGAAGATTTTTTTCGCTGTAGTTGAGAGCCAGAACCGTACCTATTTAACCGTGTTGTAGTTCTTGAGATTCCCTGAACTTTCTGAAGAATTCGAAGTGTGATGCAATTTGAAGGGTGATGCAATGCTTCTGTCTGCTCAGCATTGATCTCTAGTGCAGAATAATCGGTGAATAACTTTTCTTAACAGAGTTTAAGTAACTTCATACTTCAGTGGATTTTGGTTTCAATCTTTCAGCAGATGGCCTGTCAAATAGCTTTAAGACTCATCCCCTCCAACTGGACCATCCCAGTGGCAGTTTGGATAGCGCAGATTACATGAAGGCTGCAGCATCATTGCAAGATTTGAAGAAGTCAAATTCTGGAACGCCTCACGGTGCTTGTTTAACACTCACAGATCACGATCGAATTAGGCAGTTCATACAGGAATTCACATTCCGAGGACTTTTGCCACACATAGAGAAGACAATTCGGCAACTAAATGATCAGGTCAGTTTGCCCTTAAAAACACTTTGTGCTGTAATAAGAAAAAATGGTTGGGGATAAATCCAGTTATCCAAACCCCTGTTTTGTCAGTATTCCTTGTGTATCTAATTATTCAGTAGTCTGTCTGAAAACCAAGTAAATAGAAGAGAAATAGCTGAAGTTATAATTTTTGCTCAATTTGTCTTTTTTTTACAAAAAAAAACCCCTAATTTCTATCAACAGAGTCAGTGCAAGCTAGCTTCTTGGTGAAAGCCTGTCTGAACTGTTATCAGGGAAATCCGTCCTTGTCCCTAAAGTCTTAATATTCTATGCTTTTGAAGGATTCTGGCACGGAACAAAATGGACTTTTTGGGTTTCAATGTCAGGATACACAACGAAATTTAAGAAATGTATTTCGTCAGTAATCATGTGCAAAAAAAGCTGCCTCCTTCAGTTGCTGTTTGACAGGGGAGAAATGCACGGACACCCTGAATCATGCAGTTAATGTTGATCTCAGCAGTTTTTGCAGCTGAAGATTATTCTGTCAAATTAGGACTGCTTGGAAGTGCGATAGTTAATATCATGCCCATGTTTAATCAAGGACATGCATTGAAGTTATTTTCATCACAGTGAAGTCCTTTCTTTTATAAGTGTTTCACTTTTATATACTCTTAAACAGCTGCAGAGATGGATTGACTTGCTTTAGCATAATCAAATTACTGTATTTGGCATTAAGACATGGACCCAGATATCATTCTGTCTGAGGTCTGTATTTTGACTGAATTGTCTATTCAAGTTATAGTTTTAAGTATGAGAAGTTTTGATACTAAGTATCAGGTCCAGTAAGGAATGTTCAGTCCCTGAATTGACTTTTGAGAGTTCGTGTATGCTGACCATGTTTACACGAGTCAGGGTAAGAAGAATGAGTTGTTACAATTTTTAAAATTATAATCAAGAGAAATATAGTTTGCCTTAGATCTTAGGATATGATAGATATATAGAAATATATCTATTATGTGATAGAAATAAAGACCTTGGGAATGGTAATTCCCTGTGGAAGTTTCTTTGTTAATGGAAATTATCTAAAAGAAAAAAGCTGTGTAACCTTGTTTGCAGGTATGACTTTTACCCATGACACTTGAAATTGACGTTCACAATGTAGTAGTGCTTTCTGTGGATGGTGATGGGAATCAGGCTGTCTCTTGTAATATACACTTAGTGCAGAGTTTAGGTTGGACTGGTACCCAAAATTAGATATTCCATTAGATTTCAAACAGCCACATCAAATGTTTCGGTTCTTAAGATAGTGATGTCTCTAGTTTACAAAAAGAATAGTGAACCTCAGCTGTCTGAAATAACATATATATGAATTGAAACTTCAATCTTGATGTCAGTGATTAATTCTAAAGGAGTGTGCTATTAGTTATTTTGCAGTTTTTATGTATTTCTGTTTTATGGGAAATAATTTAGGTAGCCTTAATGAAGCTTGTTTTTTTTATATTAGCTTAACTTACATATCTCTTGCAATGTAGTACTCTAATGCAGTGTCGTTTTGCAGTTAATATCCAGGAAGGGCTTGAGTAGATCACTGTTTTCTGCTACTAAAAAATGGTTTAGCGGCAGCAAGGTTCCAGAGAAAAGTATAAATGAACTGAAGAATACTTCTGGTTTGCTGTGAGTAACCTAACTCCTTATTTTTAGATCTGCACTGGAAATGTACCTTTTTTGGGGGAGGAGGGAAAACCTGTGTTTATTTGATGGTGTTCTGCAGCAATATTGGGAAAGACTTCAGTTGGAGAAATGAAAAGTTCTATGCCTAAGCGTGTACAATAGAGGTGTAGCAGAACTTAAAGGGAATAAACTGTTTGCAGGGTCATCTGTGTGATATACTTACAATGAAGCTTTCTAAGTTACAATGAACACATGTTTTTAGAGCAACAGTAATAAAAAGAAGGTATGGTTTGTCATGAAGGATTTTTTTAAAATCTGTACAAGCTTTTTCTTTTATCATTTGAGCCAACCCCCATGTATAGGGTTTTCTTTGCCTATGTAACTATGCGATTTATTGCAGTACGCTATGAATTATATTGTTCTTGTATTGTGTTCGAGAGCTAAATTAAAGGGAATGCCATACTTTTTGCACCTGTCTGGTACACTAAAACCAGGTTTTAAATGTTACCAGATACTAATTCTGTATATTTTTTGTAATTTCCCTCTATGAATGAAGATATATAGTCATGAAAATCACTCTCCAACTGTCTTAACCACAGAAGTCTAAATAGTACTTGGTCACTACCTAGTCCAAGTTAATGTCCCTGACCTGCTCATACACCTTCAAATTTCTATGTTGATGTATCTTTGGATTTGTAATCAAAGTGTTGCTAATTTCAGCTTTCTGTATTGAACTTGTAAGTATAGTTTGCTTCCTAGGAAGTCTGACCAACAAGGGTTTGTCAAAATATTTTTGATTATTCACGGAAGTGAATCATATATTAGACTAACCAAAAGCTAGACTGATGCTTGTAGAGGACACAGGAATTTGCACAGTGTTTCAGCATAAAGCATAGTGTTTTAGTGGATTTATTTCTTTCAAGGGAAATGGGTAGAAATAACAGCTTGCAACCAGGTGAGCAAGTCAAAGTCTTTTTTTTTCTTTCTCATGCAGCTCTGCTTAGCTCCAGTAGCTTATCTTATAGAGCAATTTCAGTGATAGTTGTATACTTTATTCAGTATTTCTTGAGTATTTCTTGGCTAAGAGGAATGCTTGCTTCAAATGTTACTGGAACAGTGAATCTTGTTAATCGGAAAGCAGAGCATGAAACCAACTTACACATGGCAGAGAGGAAACAGTTTCACTTGTCTTAGCTGTTTTTTGGGTAAGACTGGAGCAATGCAGTTTTTATTCCTACGATAGATACTGAGATGAGAGAGGAAGACTTTATAGAGCATGTCTTGCTCTATTGATTAAAATGATGACTTTGAATTTAAATATTTGTATTTATAGGTATCCACCAGAAGCACCAGAGCTTCAAATCCGGAAAATGGCAGACTTGTGCTTTTTGGTGCAACACTATGAACTTGCATATAGCTGTTACCATACAGCAAAGAAAGACTTCTTAAATGATCAGGCAATGCTTTATGCAGCTGGAGCACTGGTTGGTACTTCACATAATGTAAATGTTCTGTGAACTTTTACTAATTATTTCTGATACTTGTCTGAAGGTAACAAAATGCAATCTCTCCCCTCCACTTCTGGATTTATGAGGGTCTCCCCAAATTTGCTGCGTATCTTTAACAATTTCTGAAGTGTTTTGAAGCATATTTTCTGCTGTTACATGAAGGAAATACAGGTGTAAATAAAAATGGAAATTAATTCTTAAAATGTGAAATATGGAAAGGAAGGAACATAGAATGCAACTTCCAGAAAAATGGATCATTAAACTGATAACTCAAAGCCAGATGTAAACAGTTTTATAGTATCTCTTTTAGACTTTGGCAAAATATTTGTTTGCCAGAAAGTCAAGGGCTAGGTCACTATGAATATGGTATTGTACCTATTTTGGGGGGACTTAAGACTTGAGTGGTATAGTTAGGGTATGTCATTACTGAATTTCACTGTAAACATATATTCACTCGTTATTCCTCCTGAGATTGAATAAATTGATATAATAATTTTCAACAAGATAAATGCAAATACTGGGGAAAAATAAGCTCATTTTAACAGTTTTTGGAAGCTACGTTTTGTAGACTTTCAGTCTGGTTAATTTAAAAACTCTACTTCATAGAACTGTGGAACCATTCTTGCACACTGTATCACCTTGATGTAAAACTTTTACATAAATCTGCATTTTTACAGTACAGACAGTTGCTCTGCATTTGGATAATCTGAGAAGTTATTATAATTTCTAAAGGAATGGTTTGTAGCAGCTTTAATTATGAATTTTTGGCAACCTACTAGTCTTAGTCTTTACTTTCTGCAGAAAAACTTTGCTATCATATCTTCGCTCCGTAAAGAAGTAAAATTTCAGAGTGCATGTTTATTACAGTTTTCTTGGAAGCTGATAATGTAATTTAGTTTAAGCAAAACTCAGAAAACTGTCCTCATTTTAAAATACGTGACAGTGCTACTTTCTCAGAAGGATTGTTCCTGCAATAGGAAATTATCTTTGGATTTGTAAAGCAGTACAGAATCAATGCTTCTGCATAGTGTTGGGGGTGCTGTCAACTGCAGACACTTCTTTGTGTAACTGTTGCTGCTGTCTGGCTAATTACAAGCAGAGTCATAAATAAGCTTATATTGGTGGTATTAAACCTTTTATCAGGTACAGTGTGTTGGATACACTTTTGTATGCCAGTACCTGATTAGATGATCTTGAACTAGTAGCTGTTGAAACACTTCCTTTAGCGTTTTGGGGTTTACATTTTGTTGAAAAAACCCTCAGTGACAGTACTGAATTTCTCTTGTAGGAAATGGCAGCAGTATCAGCTTTTCTTCAGCCTGGGGCTCCTAGACCGTATCCTGCGCATTATATGGAAACAGCAATTCAGACCTATCGAGATATCTGCAAGTATGTTGTTTACTTCTGTACTGATCAGTGAAAGTTTTAAGACTTCCCCTGCACATAGATAGTGCCAGATGACATCACAGAATGATGGTAACTTTTAAAGAGTAAGATATGTTAATTTATCTAGGATAGCATGAAAGGAGATCTCTGCTCTTCTTGACAGAGGATTACTAAGCTCGTGTACTGAATTCACATGGTAGATTTTTGTAGTGGGGTGGCTGCAGGGAAGGTTTCTGTGACAAAACAACAGGAGCTGTCCCTGTGTCAAAGTCACTTTTCACTCAGCTGTGAAATGGATCTGCTGCTGCCCAAAGCTGAGCCTGTTGGCAGTGCTGGTGTTGCCTCTATGATAATATATTTAGGAAAGGGTAAAAACAGCTACGCAGCAGCTGTGATAAAGGAGTGAGAAAATGAGAGAAACAGCCCTGCAGACTCTAGGGTCAGAGGGGAAGGTGGTCCTTCCCTGTAGCCTGTGGTAAAGACCAGGGTGAAGCAAATTTTCCACCTGCAGCCCATGGAGGTCAACAGGGGGAGCAGCTCAAGAGGGTCCCAATGCCAGAGCAGGTGAAGGTATCCTGAAGGTGGCTGTAGCCTGTACAGAGCCTGTGCTGTGGCAGGTTCCTGGCAGGAACTGTGACCTGTGTGGAAATGATGCTAGAACAGTCAGATGCTGAAGGACTGTACACATCAGAAAGGAGCCATGCTGCAGCAATTCGTGAAGAACTGTGTTTGTGGGAGGCACCCCACACTGTAACAGGGGAAGATGATGTGCAGAAAGAAGCAGCAGGAGAGAAATGTTATGAAGTGACCATAACTGCTTTTCCCTGTTCACTTGCCTTGCTTGGGGGAAGGAGGAGGTAGAAGAGTGGGCAGCGAAGTTGAGTCTGGAAAGGAGGAGTTGTCAGGGGAAAGTGTTTTAGTTCTCTTTTTATTTATCACTATTCTATTCTGTTATTGACAATAAGTTAATCTTCTCATGAACCAAATCTGTTTTGCCTATAACAGGGACAGGGAGATCACTCACCAGTTACAGTCTCATCATGTGAGGTGCAAGATCTCCCCATCTTGCTGAGCTGGGAGTGTGATAGAGCAGCTTGGTGGGTGCCTGGTACCCACCAAGTTAAACCCAGTACAATTTGCTTCTAGCTGTTGCACTTCTTGTTTATCAGATCACTGTAACTGGTATTTTTATAAATACAATACTGTCCTCAAAAATGCTTTCTAGCTTTGACTTTTAGAAAGCCCCTGTTGTGGTAGGATAGGGCACTTACTATGTCAATCTCTATGTGATTGTTTTGCAGCGAGTGAACTTTCAGATACTTTGCTCAAAGAAGGATAAGCAATAGAACCTCAGTCTGATGTCATGTGGAGAAAATTAGTAAGATTTGAGGTGAAAAGTTTTCTATGGTTGATTTCGATAAATATTTATTAATACATGTATGTTTTTACTTTAGGAACATGGTTCTGGCTGAACGCTGTGTACTGCTTAGTGCTGAAATCTTAAAAAGTCAAAGCAAATATTCAGAGGCAGCTGCTCTTCTGATTCGTTTAACCAGTGAGGTAAAACTTTGTAGCTTTTTCCACTCTTGTCCTCTCTTCTCCCTGTTTGTTTTCTTACCTGAGCACTTCTAGGTTATATTCTGATTCTTGTCCTACAATATTTTCTAGCCAAAGGTAGCAAATGAGCAGGTAGTGAAGAAAACTGTTTACACTGGAAATGAAGGAACTAGTGCAGTTATTCTTTTCCTTTCTAGTCAAATACCTTGTTTGACTTCTTTAACCATGCTAAATGTGTTATCTTTGGCTTTATAACTAATTTTCTTTGACATCTGCTTAGCTCTTGGATAGTGTACTTCCAGTTTAAGAACTTCTGTGTTAGAAGTATTAGCATGGCTTGCTAGAGCCATAATGGATACTATTCTACATATAATCAGAAGTTCTTCATAGTTAAGTAACTAAGGTGTTACTTTAGCTCAGCTGTTATGAACCATTAGAATCCTATTGTGTAAGTGGAAGCTGTAATATTAATTGGTGGAAATTAAGCATGGAGTTAGCTTCTAACCCAGAAATTGTCTTGCTTGAAAAGGAATGAAGCAAAATGTAACAACAGTTCTAGTACAGCATTTCCTTTGTAGCTTAGAGGAAAGTCTGACTGGCAGTTAGTTTTGACTTCATGGCTAGCTGCACCAAATGTGATGCCTCAGACTTTTCTGGGTTACATATAGTGTGGAATAAGTTTTCTGTGGCTTCATTCTTGCCTTTTGAACTGAAGTTTACTACCATAATTTATGAGAGCAGAATATTTAAGCAAGGAATTTTAATACTGTTGGCTCTGCACAGTCATTTTACAACTTAAAATTACATGCAGTATACCTGTGGTGCCTTTTGGTAGTTGCAAGGAAAATCTTCATAGGATAGTATATAGGTGTCCAGGAGAAGTAGTCCAGATACCTACTTGGACGTCACTGATAGTGTGGAGTTCAGTTGTGGTAAAATCAAGTAGATCTGTTCTGATGAGTTAAAGTAATATAGCTATGTCTTGACAGGCAGAATAATAATGAGAAATTATACTTTATTAAGAAATGATCCAGGTTCTTATGATACAAATTCACCAAATTACATTGCTCCGTTTATTTTTCCTTCATCCTGTTAAAGGTCTTAGTTTTTTTTTTCTAGCCTTAATATCTGCGGAGGGAGGGAGGAAGGGGAAGAGGTAGGAGAGTGCTTCAGAGGTAATGGTAGGTGTTAAAAACTGTAGCCTGAGTAACTGAAAAAGCAGAATATAGTTCTTTTGTCACGCATACTGAAACAGGTTTGTATATAAATCTATCTGCTGGAAAAAAATATGAACATAATGGTATTGAACACTATACATATATCGGTGAAAAATACTTTTTGTCTCATTTTTTTGTATGCTCACATATGCAAATGTGTGTATATAAAGGATCTTCAACTTCACAGCGCTATTGCAACTTACTGTCCCCTTTAGCATTAAAACAAGGCCACAGTTATTTTTGCTTTTATAGAACTCTGAGGTGTAATTCTCCTTTTTCCTTTTAAATAGGATTCAGATCTTCGCAGTGCACTCCTGTTGGAGCAGGCAGCCCATTGTTTTATAAACATGAAAAGTCCCATGGTTAGGAAGTTTGCATTTCATATGATATTGGCTGGCCACAGGTTTAGTAAAGCAGGCCAGGTAAGTATAGTCTTTCTACATGCACAATATGGCTGGTATTTGATACTTACTCTGAAAGACATGTTGAGTATGTCATTAGTCTGTGTGTTAGCAGTATACAGCTCTGTGATCTTCTGAAAATGACTTTTGCATTGATCTGCTTAGGACATTACTTCTGTATTTCAAGTAATGCTGAAGGTCACAGACTTCAAACTTAAATGACGTGTCATTTCTAAGTCTCATTTTGTACACAGTAAAATACAAGACATTTTATTTGAGCAAAGGAGTATTTTTACTCTTGAGATAAGAGTGAATTGCAGGAGTTAAGTATTCGTTAAACTTAGTTTATTAGAATAATAGCAAAATTTAGATATCTTTTTTCCCTGGTGCCTTAAATATACATGTTTTTTATTGGAGGTGCAGATGTGTGAGCAGTTACTACAAGGTAAACTAAAGTATCTCTTTATGGTTGCCTAGACTTTAGCAGCAATTAAATCAATACATATCAGGTTGTTTTCACTTCCATTTGCAGTCCTTTGCAGGCAGCTCTTAATGTGGTTCATAAACTTACCGTTTGTTGGACAGAACGTGTATGCTTTGTTTCTGCCTCAGTTGTGGGATACACTCTAAAGATAGCTTGTGCTTGATTCTTGCCAAAGTTGTTATTAATACAGGAGAATACAGCCCTCAAAATTCTGTTTGAAACAAAGTCCTATGGTCTTGTTTTTGTTTTTTCACACCTCACCCAATCTCAATTTCATTGTCCTGGTGAGGCCTAAAGAAAGTATTGTTGTATACTTAGCTTCTGTGATGTAAAGAATAGTAGGAATACTTTCCTCACTCCTTGGTTTTCTTCATGCAGTAGTTTCCCTGTTGTGTTACAACAGTACAGTACTGACATGGAGCTGTTGAGCAGAGCTTTTTATTTATTTTTAATCTTGTATCTTGCTCCTTTGCCTAGAAAAGTGCATGCATTTTGTGAAGGTTTGACTTGCATCATGTAACAGCTCTCATGTTGTTTGTGTCTAGTATTTGTAGGGATTCTGGTTTCCAAGAAATGCTTTTTTTAGTGTTGCAGGAAGTGTAGGGGTTTCTTTTCTTTTTTGGTATCCTTAGAGACACCAAAATATAAAATGCTACTGAAGAGAAGTCTGCCAGGCTGCTTAGCTACATACTAAAATAACTTACTTTTAGGGGTTTCATTAATATGTACTGACATTAAGGATTTACTGTTTGTACTCTGCTATCATCACCATACCAATTCGAACATATCTTAGATTTCCCCCCCCACCCCCCCATTACTCCTGTAAATAAGGGAATGCTGTTCCCATTTTTCAGAAGATGAAACTTAGCTTTATAGTGAATGCCTGTGCAGCTATTCAGTACCTAGACTTGGGATTGAATGCCCAAGTCCTGATGTATGTACAGGAAAGGAACTGTGGAGCTCATTGGGAGCAGAACATCTATCTCCCAGTGGCTGATATGATTGCTAAATTTTCTTATATGTTCTGTAGGGCTGTGTTCTGTTGGTTTGCTTGGCATGGATTTTGTCCCAGATATGTCTGCTGACCTACGGCTGACTTAGAATGTAACACTGAAAGTTCAGTTACAGAGTGGAATGAGAAGTGTTAAATCTAGCTTCTGTCCTGAGGCTTGGCAATAGAGCTCTACTGACTCTACAGTCAGTCCTAGAGCAACACAGCACTGTTTTGAAAGCAATTTCTTGTTACTTGTTTGTGGGGGGCTTTTTTGTTTGGTTTCTTTTTTTTTGTCACCATAATCTGTGAAAACATGAACTTAATCTGGAGGCTAGGCTCTGTACTGTGGGAATGAATGCTCCGTGCTTAGATGAGCATTGACCAGGTGGTATGAGGTATAGTTCTGTAAACATTGCATATAGCAGGGTGGGGTGGTAAAAACTACAGCAACTTTTCTGACTTACTGTTTAATCTTCATGATGTTATAATTATAATCAGTGATAATGGCATTATTTGAGAAATTAACTTGTTTTTTCTTGCAGAAAAAACATGCCTTACGTTGCTACTGTCAAGCCATGCAAGTTTACAAGGGGAAAGGCTGGTCTCTTGCAGAAGACCATATTAACTTCACTATTGGTCGTCAGTCCTTCACGCTTCGTCAACTGGACAATGCTGTCTCTGCCTTTAGGCATATTTTGATCAATGACAGTAAACAACCTCCAGCTCAGCAAGGAGCTTTTTTAAGAGAATATCTCTATGTTTATAAGGTAAATGACTTCATCATCTTCGTTCCTTGAGTACTCAGTATATTTTATTGCCACTAGTTTTCTTTTAAGTCATTAAATGACTTTGTTTTACCTGCTTTGTCCTGGGATTGTTTTTTTTATCTGGTTGTTGTGTTCATTTTTTACTTCATGCTTCAAAAACCCCACCTACACTACATCTCATATGTGTAGTAAGTGTACATTCACTGATGGGTATGGGTATCTGTTATTATTACAGCAACATAATGTGTGTGTTTTTATTACAATAAAACAAAGCCTTCTTTTTAAGGGTCATGGATGAATTTCAGCTTATGATAGTTCAGTAGTTTTTTAGAGGAAGTGCATCTTTTATTTTGATGAATTTATAATGATCTTTGAGGCTTTTGATAATAAATGTTTATTAAAAACTAGGTAGCTCTGTTGCCATCTATCACAGTGAATTTTATTCTTTAATGCGTATATTTATAGATTGAGTTACTCACTGAGTTGCTTGTGAGTTCATGGCTGATTCTGAATTGCAGTATACCCTATACATTGAGGTGTTTACTACTGATAACACCATGCAACTTGCAGCCATGTAGATACTGTATTTTAAAGCTCATAAACAGATTTTCTGTGTTGTTTGATAAGTTATGGTAGACCATCCACAAGACTGGTGTTTGAGTTCACTGCTTAGCTGTGGTGAGAGTCTTGCTTAGTGGTAGTGGAGTAGTGAGTGCAGTTTATCAAATTCTGTGTTAGAGAGTCAAGCTTTGCATCAAATAAAGCTTTTAATAGCCATGCAACCACAATAGTGATTAGAGTGCTGGATTAAAATACTTACTCTTTTTTTCCATAAAGATTTCACAAACTTTAAACTCTTACTGAAGAAAATTCTCCTTCAGACAGTCAAAACAGTTAGTTGAAATTATACTATTTTAAAAATACTCCCTGTTCAAACATTGAGTGCTTTTAACTTGGCTTCCTTATCATTCAGCCATTAGTAATGTGCAGCATGGACATTCTTGTATTTGCATAATGACATGACACTGTTTTTTTCCTCCTTTGCTCTAGAATGCAACCCAGCTATCGCCGGATGGTCCCTTACCACAGCTTCCTTTACCATATATTAACAGCTCAGCAACCCGTGTTTTCTTTGGGCATGATCGAAGACCAGCAGAAGGTTAGAAAATTTTATGTGAGCAGATTGAAGCCCCTTATTTAGGGAATCAAAATATATGGAACAGTTGATGTCATTAAATTCTGTCTAATGTGACAAGGTAACTTCTTAAAAAATGTTTCAAAGGAAAGGTATGCTAGATTTATTCAGATTTCTTGTGTAAACATGAAATCTGTGTATGTGGTTGTGCTAACTACCACTGTTTTTCATACCTGGAAGTCTTCAGTGAAAATCTATAATGAACTTCATGAAAGGGATTATTAATGCTTTAGCAAATGCTAGGTGCTAGTGGCAGTGCTGGAAATTAATTTTGCATTTAACTTGCTCTTGGATGAGATGTTTGAAATACTTTCCTGAATGTAAAGAAAGCTGAGTGGGAATTTTTATATAAACCAGGGCTGTACCATGGGGCTGTAGTCAGTCATAAAGCAGAAGTTATTTGTAACCTGAGTATACCGTGTAGGATGTTAAAATCTTGGAATTCCACAATTTCGAAATACAGCTCAAATTATTCTCTGTATTGTCTTCCATGTGTGTATTTCAAGATGTCTCGCAATTCACTGTCTTAAATCAGTTGTAACATAAAAATTGTAGTGACCCAGAATTTAAAATATTTTCATCATACTTGGCAAACTGCCAGAGCAGCCTTGTGTTGCAGCAGCTCTTGTCTTCTAAGATTGCCTTACTCATACCAGGTGAAAAACAGGCAGCCACACACGTAAGTCTGGATCAGGAGTATGACTCGGAATCATCACAACAGTGGAAGGAACTTGAGGAGCAGGTCGTGTCTGTGATAAATAAAGGATCAATACCTTCAAACTTTCAACCAACGCAGTTCTGTTTAAATCGCTACTCGGATAACTCCAAATTTCCCCTTGCTGTGATAGAAGGTAAAAATTAAGATTTTTACACTTCAGAAATAATGTTAGATAAATTCATATTGTATTTCTTGTCCTGTTGTAGATTTGAACCAGTGTTCTTGTGCAAGTTGTTTGCACATGAGTGCTTTGAAATAAGTGGACCCTCAGGTTGTCATGGGGAAAGCCTGTTGCCATTGTTTTCTTGTACTTTTTTGATAGAACCGATAACTGTAGAAGTGTCCTTCCGAAACCCTCTGAAAGTTCCACTTCTTTTGACTGACCTTTCATTGCTGTGGAAGTTCCAACCTAAAGACTTCAATGCAAAGCATGATGGAGAAACAAAAGAGCAGGTAAGGAAAGCTTCATACTTTTTCAACCCAAATGAAACAGCTACAGTTATAGAGTATATATTAAGTATGAAAATGTGTAAGGGTAAGCATTAAATATTAGGTGTAAATTAAAAAAAAGGGGGGAAAAAATAGCTACTGAAATTTTTTATGCATTGTTTAGATTTTGCTAGGGCACAAAGGAGCCCAGTTAACAAACATACTGTCAAGTGTATTGTAAAGCTGAAAAATACTTCCCAAGATTTCATTGTGTGTGCACTATGTCTATTTTGAGTCACACTGGCCTTGACCAGCAAAAATTACTTGCAATATCAATAGGTAGATTATCAAATACCATTTTCTTATTTGAGTTTCTGTCCATATGAAATATGTGTTCTGAAAAACTGTGCTATTTGAAGTAGGAATATCTTGGTATCTCAATTAGAAGAAAAATGGAAAATTATTGTATTAAAATTAATGTTTTGTATACTTCTGATGAATAATTTTACAACTGTTTAACTTAATGTTTCAACTAATGCTGCCAAAAGCTCTGAAGGACTGTTTGACATCCGTGTTTTGAAGGTTTTAATATATTCTAATAATGAATATTACAGTAAATTCCTAAATACTTTGTTTTTGTGTCCAAAAGCGTTTGGAACATAGTGATCTGTAAAGGTACTGTAAATACTTGCAGAGTTATTAACATGGTTTCACATAACTAAGCCTCAAGGCTTATGATACACTTTCCCTTCTGTTCTGATCTGAACTACTACTTTAATGGTATGGTAAATGATTTCGTGAATATCAGTGAAATTGACTGGGAATGGTTCCAATTTATAGTACTAAATCTTAAATTCCTCTTAAATGTTTACTGAGCTCTCAAGCTGCTTTTTTAATTCAGAAATCCTGAGAAATAGGGTATGCAGCGCCTGCTCATCCTGTCTGCAGTTTGAACTTTATATACTTTTTTCCCTTGAACACTTTGGGAAAGGTGTTGGGAGTATTATTTATGGCACTTTTTCTGCTTAGGAGTAATAGGATCTAAAAAGCTGGTTTTCTTCTTTTCAGGGTATGTGTGATGAAGATATGGTAGGAACTGAAGCAATAGCAGAATTTTTAATTAATAGTGAGGAGACAAAAGTGGTAAGTACTGTACCTTGTTTTAAAAATGATCTTTTCAATGTTGAACTTTAGAGTGGAATTCAGACTTGTTATGATCTGAACTTAATGCTGAACTTATATAAGATGTGACTCAGAAGTTTCAGTACTTCATATATCTGATCAGTTTGTGTAAATATCTAAAGGGAGGATGACAAGACCAGAGGCAGTGGGCGCAAGAGGCTCCGTCTGAACATCAGAAAACATTTATCTTGTTTTTCACTTGTGATTGTGCATGAGCACTTGGCTCAGGCTGCCCAGGGAGATTGTGGAGTCTCCATCCTTGGAGATGTTAAAAGCCATTTGGATGTAATCCTGGGCAGTTGGCTCTAGGTGGCCCTGCTTGAGCTGGCAAGCTGGATAAAATGACCTCCAGAGGCCTATTCCAGCTTCAGCCATTCAGTGATTCTGCCTCTGTTAATTGCAATAAAAAATAACTTTTAGGGTTTTTCCGTAATGTAGTGAACATTTCTCAGCTGTGAACTGCTTTGGTAAATTCTGTGTATATGAAATTTTGAATCCAGTAAATGATCTGTAGTTATTGTTGCAGTTAGCTCTGACACACCTATAAAGTAAATGTAGCTGTGAATGTGTTTAGCAATTGGAAGTTTAAATGTAATAATACTTCTTTCTAGTAGCAACAACAACAAAAATTTAACATATCTCCACAGGCAAGACTAAAGCTCTTTCCCCATCGAACAGGGGAGCTACATATTCTGGGAGTCGTTTATAATCTTGGCACTGTTCAAGGTGCTGTGACATTAGATGGGATAGATCCTTCTATTGGATTACAGACAGGTAAGTGTATTACTGCCTGAAGTTGTGTGTCTTTGGAAGGGAGAGACGTGGCTTCTGCAGTAGAACTAAATTCTAGTGTTCAATGTTTGACTACCGTGACACAAGCCTTCCATCAAGTAGGGGTGTAGAAACAAGGGAAACAACTGAAATGGGAAGAGAGTGAATTGGCACCTGTAGGAATCCCATGAGGAGGGATCCCAGACTCATACTCTGTTGCTCCTTTTAAATCTCTGGAAATTCTAAAAACAGTAATAAATTGAAATGAAAATAGTCCATCTAAGCCACGTTGAATCTATAACAACTTTCATTGACACTTTTGCCATTCGTTTTTCTTCTGTGTCTTTTTGCTCTGTTAACTTCTGGCTTTTGTCTAAATTTTGCACTGAAGTTCTTTTCATAGATTCCCAAATTTAAATTTAGCTGATACAATTTTATTTTTTAGCACCTTGACTTGACTTCTCTCTCCTTTATATTAATATATAACTGGCTTATTAATTGCATGTTACTTGATTTCTTTTGTTGACTCATTCTTCTGAAACTGTCTCTCACAGGGAAAACTAGGTTGTTAAATGAAATGGGGATGGAAACACATTTGGAAGTGCGAAAGAAATAATGAAGTTTATCTATAGACTAGAAACCTTTTGAATAAAAAACACTTGGACAAGTGGCTGTGTATGAAAGAAATAATCCTTTAGGTGACTTTTTAGCTTGATGGAAATTGGGAAAGGAAATAAATGCATCATCTTCATGCACCATGTCTGCTGGTCGCCCTCTAGTTGTACTCCAACTGTTGAAGGGCAGAATAAGACCACAATGGTTAACTGGATGTTTGAACTCACAGCCATGTGTGATGTATGACAGTAAGCTTTGAATAGTTTTGTCAGTGATGCTGCTTAATCAATGAACACTGCATGTGCCAAATAATAGAAAAATCAAAATGACTTTTGAGATTGGGTAGGGAGCTTTGGATCACCTCTCAGATAAAAAGGTAGAAATTATAAGAAAAGAAAAATCAAATGTTTTAAATTTTTTTTCAGGAAAGTTTGTTTCCAATGGCTTATCTGTACGAGGACGACAAGATTTAGAAATCCAAGGGCCTCGACTTAATAACACAAAAGAGGAAAAAACATCAATTAAATATGGACCTGATCGACGTTTAGATCCCATTATTACAGAAGAAATGCCTTTGTTGGAGGTATGTAGCTACTTCCTGTTGGCAGCTTGTTTATAAAGGTAATTCTGACAAAAGTCTTGGACTTTGTTAATGCCTAAATCTTTCCAGGCAATTTCTGATCTGTCAGTGACAAACTTGTGTGGGTTTTTGCCACACAAAACAAGTGAAACTTGAAGCCTCAATATTAATATCCTTCTGAAATTGCTGTATTCTGTTCAGAATTTTAGTTGGCAACAGCTTTTGTAACCAGATTTCAAGGTGAGGGAGCAACAGGCAGTGGAGCTTTTTTTCTCTTTGCTTGCCATTCATCTAGAATAGTTGTTCCAGTTGGTTATTTAAAACACGGTGCTTTTCCTTACTAGGGTTATTAAAGTTACCTAACTGGTTAATGACAACGCTCTGTAGAGTGGGATAGTTCAGCTAGAAGGGAGCCACAGTGTTCATAAGATCATCTAGTTCAGCTGCCTGACCAAGTTACAGTATGTTACAGGTGTTGTCTTAAAGACTAGCAGGCTTGGAGCATCAACCACCTCCCTCTGAAGCCTCTTCTAGTGTTTGACCACCCTCTTGGTAAAGAAATACATGCTTATGCCCAGTTTGAATCTCTTCTGGTGTTCTTTAAGCCATTCCCATGTGTCCTGTCGCTGGATTTCAGGGAGAAGAGGTCCATACCTTCCTTTCCACCTCCACTCCTCAGAAAGCTCTAAACAGTAGTATAGTTTGAATATGTCAGTGGGTGTTTTCAGGGGCGTTCAGAACTTGGTTCTATGTTCAGGCTTTTATTTTCTCCTTTTCTCTCCCATACAGGTATTCTTTATAAATTTTCCTACAGGGCTTCTCTGTGGAGAAATCAGAAAAGCATATGTAGAATTTGTGAACGTAAGCAAGTGTCCTCTGACTGCACTGAAGGTTGTGTCCAAGCATCCAGAATTTTTCACTTTTGGTGGAAATACTGCTGTTCTAACACCACTAAGTCCTTCAGCTTCTGAGAACTGTAGTGCTTACAAGACTGTTGTGACAGATCCTACCTCTGTGCGAACAGCACTGCTATCTTCAGCTTCTTCTGCGGACTTTGGGGTTGGCACAGGAGGTTCACCTGAAGTAATACAGGTTCCACTTCCTGATGCTGTTCTGCTTCCTGGAGCTTCAGTGCAGCTGCCGATGTGGTTACGGGGACCAGATGAAGAAGGGGTTCATGAAATTAACTTCTTGTTTTACTACGAAAGTATTAAAAGACATTCAAAAATGTGGTAAGTTTTTTTTGTCTTTTTTGTTATATTTGTTAGACATATACACATCATAACCATAGATCTAAATTTTTCTCAGTTGCTGTAATGATGTAAAAATGGCCTGTTATCTGCTATTCTAAGCAATGGTTTTTTTCTACTATATGGTCTAATTTCTATATGAAATTATATGACCTACACTCTTTCCTTGAAGTAGTAATTATTAAAGTAATTTTATACAAGGATGGTTAATAGAATTCTGTTAACACAAACTTTGTATTTATTTTCTCTGAAAGCACATCTTTTGGAGACATAGGGTGAAAAATCATGACTTAATTTGTTTCTGCATGTTACAAAACAAAATCTTGTCTCCTTTGAATAAAAGGTTTAGTTCTTAGTTAAAATGTTGTTAGTAACTGCATTGTGATGAAAGTTACTCTCGGGAGGGGTTAAATACCACGTTTGACTTGTATCTTCCTTTTTGGACCATCTTGAGAGAGTGGGCAGTGAAGTTTGACACTACAAGCTAACAGATAATACTTTATTTGAACTGTACTTGGAAAGTAGCGAGTTGAGTTTTTATGTCACTTATTCACAAGTCCCACCTGTGTCTGAGGCTAAGAAGGTAACTTTTTTGAGAAGTGTGTTCTTTGAAGGCCTTTGTTCAGAAAGTGAAGCTGTCAGCCCTCTGGATGCCTTATTGTAGAAACCTAGCAAACAGCCAAATTCAGAAATGAAGGCTATCTATTTTTTTCCCCGTTTCACTGTTTTGCAAACACTGTTCTTATGTTGCTACCTTAAAACTGCTAGAGCTCATAAAAAGTTGCAGCAGATTTTATCTACTTTTTAGCCCACTAAGAATAATGGTCACAGACCTAGCACATATTACTATTTAATTTTCTGGGAGAGAAGTTTATTATGAAGCTGTGTGTGCTGGGTTTGTTTGTCTGGAGAATGTCTCTGCCCACCCTAAGAAGCAGTACAGCCTATGAGGAATGTGTGGTTTAACTCCACATGCAACCAGTTCCCGCACAGTTGCTCTTTCACTTCATCCTCAGTGGGATGGGGAAGAGAATTGGAAGAATAAGAGTGAGAACTTGTGAGATAAAGACAGTTCAGTAGGTAAGCAAAACCTGTGCACACAGGCAAAATGAAACAAAGAATTAATTCACCTGTTCCCACGGGCAAGCAAGTTTTCAGGCAAGCAGGGCTCCATCTTGCATAGTGGTTACTTGGGAGGGCACATGCCATCAGGCCAAACATGTTCCCCCTTCCTCCTTCTCCCTAATTGTATTGCTGACACCATATGCTGTAGAATATCTCTTTGGTCACTTGGGGTCATCTCTTCCTGGCTGTGCTCCTGCACCGTCTTGTGCACCCCTGGCCTGCTTGGTGGTGGGGTGAGGAGCTGAAAGGGCTCTGGCTCTGTATAAGCCTGCACAGCAATAACAAAAACATTAATGTGTTATCAACACTATTTCCAGCATAATCCAAAGCATAGCCACTTACCAGCTACTGTGGAGAAAAGTAACTAACGCAGCCCAAACCAGCACACCTGGTGCATTGTACTATCTGTGTTCAGGGTGATGGTGGGAAGCAGGGCTATTTCAGATGAGCTCTAGTAACATGGACTGAATGTCTTGTGGCTGAAGCCTGTTTTCCAGGCTAGTTCTGAGAGAAACAAAGTTCATGAACTATGAGAGTGGTCTGAAATGTAAACTAAAGCAGAGTAAGTTGAAGATGGTTAAGAGAGTGGATCAATAGCATATTCTTGAAATTGAAGTTATGCAAATGCACCCTTTGCATAGACTTTTCTGTAGCTTCTGAAATACCAAAGTTAACTTTTCATTTGACTTTAAGGTAGTCTATCGGAATAGGGAATTCATGCCCCTACAATGCAGAACTAATTTCTCCTCGTAATATTCAGAAATGGAGGTGTTTGAGAGATAGTGACTTAGGGAACATACGTGTTCCTTACTGCACTGAAGTTTTGAGGGGTTCTTAAACAGAAAGCTCTGGTTTAACAGTGCTCTTTGTAGACTGAGCATAGCTTTTAAATGTTCAAAAATTACTTAATTTGTGCCACCTGAAAGCTATAGTCATCTTTATATCTGAGTATTAACTGCAAAACTGTGTTGTAGACTGTGACCTTATGTGAAGAAGAGTTTAGGAAGTCACTAATTTCTTTTTGCCCTTCCAAAAGAGGTGTCACATGATGCTTCAACATACTCAGTAGGTAATGCATATCAGATTTTTACCTACTACTAAAATGTTTCAGCAAGGAAGTTACCATAATCTAGAAGCTTCTACATGGGAAAAGCTCATGTGTTTTGATGATGTCCAAGGATGGAATTTTGCTCATCTTTAGAAAAACAGGAAGATAATTTTTACAAAGAGTCTGTTGTCCTGAAGGTTGAACATGCCTGGAAAAGGCAGAGTAGCAAAGTTTTGGTTCTAGAAGATTCTCTGTTCAGGGGAATATGTTGAATGCAGTGGTGTGCATTTTTTAGTAAGTGCTTATGCGAGAGATATGACCAACTAGTGAGCTTTGTATGGATTATTTACTCAAAAACTATTTTCCATAGCATGTGGTGGCACTGAAGAGCTTGATGTATTGTGCCAATACATGCCTATTTGCTTTCATTGTGCCACCTGGAATATTTCTGATATATTATCATGGTAACAGGTGAGCCTTTTTATCTGGTGTTTCCTTACTGGCGAAGAGACTGTGTTTGAACAGCATCTACCCACGCAGCATGGTTTTTGCAAAGTAATACATTTTTGATATGGAGCTAAAAAGAAAAGTGTATCTTTGATGGTTGAAATTAATAAATTGTCTAATGGCCTTAATACTGACAAACATAAAAGCTAAATTTCTTGATTGGTGTTCTGGGCAGCAGTCCTGGTTATTTAGAATGCTGTCTTATTTTTTCTTCCCTCTCCCTCTTTCCTAGTCACAGAGTATTAAGGCACACTGCGGTTATTTGTACCAGCCGGTCTCTGCACATTCGAGCTACTGTCTGCAGAAGTAATGCACTTGGAGATGAAGAAGGCAGAGGGGACAACATGCTGGTGTTTGTGGATGTAGAAAATATCAATACTGTAAGCTACTTTTAATAATAATAATATTAGTAATAGTGATGATGTTCTAAAGTTCAGCAGATGTGTCACCTCTGAAACCAAGACTCAAATACAAGGTTTTTTTACAGTAACTTCGCAAACACTAAGTGAACTTACATATTTGATCATTCCAGTTACTGTTGGAACAAGTATTAACATTGTTATATCTCAGCTCTCTGGAAGTCTGCTATCCTAATCAAATTTCAGGACTATAGTTCAAAGTCTTTCTCTGAAAGATTTATTCCAACTCAATGAATGTTCTTGATGCTTGCAACTTCCAAAATAGTTCTGAATGAGACAGTCTCTGCCCCCTGCAACCTTTCAGTGAAAACTCTGGTAGGTTTAGTGGCATTGTTAAAGTCAAAATTTAAGCTCCAACTTGAAGGAAGTTTCTGTATTTACATTTATCACCAAACTCTAAAGATATTTTTGTTAATGCAATCCAAATACAGATATGTCTGTTGTGATCTGTTGACTTTGTAAAGCAGATGAAAATATTTGTTTTTCATACCATGATAATTCAAATTTACTCATTTTTTGTAAAGCTGCTCCTATTTTTTCAATCACAAAGCAAGGTAATTGAATCCTCTGTTCACAGTGTTCCTAGACACTTAGCTGGTAGTGGAATCACTGACCTGATTTGTCATTTTTTTTTAAAGGTCTGTACACTGTTTTTTCTTCAGTGACTAAAGAGAATATTGTCCACTCCTCCTTTAAGGAGGAGGGAATGTTTTTATGAAAGCACTTACCATGTTAATAGCGTGAGGCTTAGTTTTCCACTACCACCTCACCCTTTACAAGAAAGGAAACCAACTCTGAAAGCTACTTCTTATTGTGTATACGTGTAAAAACAAAATAAACCTTGAATTTCTAGGATTTATGACCTAGCAATGTCTCAAAAGTAACTGCAGAAACTGTGGCCCTGTGGACAGTGTTCTGCACTGGAGTTAAAAAAGCCTATTTTTTGTTAAAGTTGTCTTAATCTAAAGCAGTAGCTTGCGGACATTTTTCTGGGGGATCTTTATTTCCTCTTTGTGTGGCTTTGTTTACTGGAATTGGAAGTTGCTGTGAGCTGGGACTGTTTTACATTACAGTGTGTCTTAACTCTGTCCTTGTCTTTTAGTGCCGAGTTATGGATGGTGTAAATAATGCGTTAAACTAAGATTCTAACAGTGCCACCTTGCAGTGAACACTTACTGTGCAATGTAGCACATCAATGTTGTGATTGGTCTTATTTGACATAGCTTTTGTCTCTTCCTTAGAGTGAGACTGGCGTCAAGGAATTTCATATAGTGCAAGTTTCAAGTAATAGCAACCACTGGAAGCTTCAAAAATCTGTTAACATCTCTGGAGACAAAGGTATGTATCTTTATGGCCAAAATGATGGCAATTTAGCTTCTGCCTGATAAGAAGAGTTAAAAGAATCTTAGGAGAAGCTGAATTTAGCTTTCTGAATAATTAGTTTCCAAAAACTGTTGTTCTTTTGTTAGTGTTTCAGGAAAAGTATATTGACAAAGAACTTTTTTATACCTTATTGATTTTAAAAAGTAGCTTAACTTAGAGGTGAACAGCTCATAAAAATATGTTTCAGTTTCCCTTTACTTTTAGTTAATTATGTCAGTGTTGAATTTTGCTGATCAACCTAATACTTGACAAGAGCTCTATTCAGTTATTAGAAATATACCAGAATTGCTAGTGCTGCATCTGGCATCAGCTCATGCAAGCTGCTAGTTGTTGATAAGACAAAAAAATCCCAAGGTTCTGTTATTATATGTAACAAATGTTACCTGTACTTGTATGCTGATATTTTATGTACTCAAAAATTAGTATAGACACATATTCTTCTTTTATGAATGTTGGAGGTGAACCAGTCAGATGATAAACTGAGTATTTTGCGTTCTGTTCCTTCCTTCTTTCCCTGCATCTCCTTTATGTATTATGGTTCACTTCCTGCTCTAGAAGTAGATGGAAGGGGTTAACAGAAGATGCATCTTCTGTACTACCATGCCATTCCTGTGCCTGATCAGTTATGCTTGTTGGGTATCATCAGCGTGTTTGCTATTTATGAATGTTCAAGGTTGACTTTTGTTTAAGGGACTCTGATTATGCTGAGAGTGAAAAAAAATATCTTGCAACCTTTTTCTTTCAGATACTAAGCTTGCTAGCAGAGAGAGAGCGAAGTTATGTTTTAAAGCAGTCAGATGCAAAAACTCAGAAGGTAGGTTCTTGCCTGAATGTGGTAACCTTTCAAAGAAAATGCTCTTTGGATACTGTATGTAGAGTTATGACTTCTCATGATGCTAAAACAATGCCTTCTCTTTTTATCCCGTAGAAAATTACACATTTGCAGACATTGTCTTTGGAAATGAACAGGTAAGTAAATGGGTGCAACTGCATATTTTGTCTTGTGTAAGGTATGCCTGTCATGTGAAAGTATACCAGAGAAAGCTTTTTTAAAAATTTAAAAATGGGAGCAGTGATTTCATAGTTGGAAAGTTTAAGTTTTGTGTATCAAAAACTTTTTGTCTCCTCANTTTTTTTTTTTTTTTTTGTAGGGTAACACAGACTAGCATATAGTCAGGAATTAAGATCCAAGCTCCACAGTTGAAATGCTGTGGGATCACATGGCAGTGCTAGCTTTCTTGCCTACGCTTTTCCTTACGTTTCAGCTCTTTGGAGCAATTATTTCAACTACATCCCAGCCCTGCACTCTTCCTAGTAGAGGTCTGTGGATGTCAGATTCTTGTTCCTAATTATATTTTTTCTAAGACAAGTTAAAAATTGTGATTACAGCTTATTTGAAAAACTAGAAACATGTAATAGGTGTTGGTACCAGCATTTCGAAACTACTAACACTGTTTGCAGTCAGTTCAAGCAGTGTGCTTATTTGATTTTTCTTGGCATTTAAGATTGTAGACTACCATGCTCTTCTCGTCTTTTTTAAGCATACAGGTATTGAAGAATCCTTTTAGGAAATTACGTTGGTACAGCAAGTGGTTTTTCAAAACCTGAGAAAAGTAGGCCACTTGGATCAGATCAGAAATCTATATAGTGAACTTACTTAGCTGGATGTCAGATTGCTTATTTTATGCTGAGCATACGTTTTTCCTGCATGTGTTCAGCTTTTAAAAGCCAAAGAAAACCAATTTGCTGCCATTTCATTTCATAGGCATATAAATTGAAGTTAGGACTGAAAATCTGAGGTAGATGATCCCTTTTTGCATTTTGAAAGTTGGAATCTAAGCTAGGAAATTTTTGTTTTCCTAGAGAATATTTTATTACAATGGAGGGGATGGGGAAGGGGCCCTCCATTCTGGGTAGTTACTCCAGAAGCAGATTGTCTCCCTGGGTATTGGTGCTCTGCTAATGTAATAATCAGCAGCTCTGCAACAGCATATTCTGGAAAAGGTATCGTTTTTGAAAGGATGGGTTGGGAAGCTTAAGTTTTTTGCTTTTCCTGTGGTGTCTGAGAGATGACAGTATCATTGCTGTTGCTCCTATAAACCAGTTTTCTTATCAAACTTCTGATGTTGGAAGAGCTTGGCACAAATGGTGACAAACAGCACAGTGCTTCTGTTTGTGCCACTTATACATAGGGGATACGCATATGTGCAACCTGTTATCTGTGCTCTTGCTAGCATAATGTATGTTTCTAAGTTAAATAAGTCTATCCTGAGGAAAATATTAGTAAGCAAAATTGATTTGCGTGTGAGTTAGTTGGATGCTTCTACTCCGTCTGCTACATTTCATATATATCACAGTAGTCTGCTTTGTGGTAATAATGAATTCCTTATATCCAAGTTTGGTATTTGTAGTTTTATACCATTAAGTTATAGCTCTGTTTCCCTATGCTACCTTACACAGCCCTTTAGATAGGGCTGATCTCTTAACAGGTCAAGCATGGAAACCACAGTGTCTGTCATCCAGTAGGTTTGCAAAGGGAAGCAAAGTGAGATCATGGAACTTGAAATACTACAGTGATGAGCTCTGCTAGAGCAACTTGTGTCAGCTTGCACCCTGTTCTGAACACTTTTTTGCCTTTTTTTTCTCTTGTAGATAATAAGTTCAGCCAGTCCTTGTGCAGACTTTTTTTTCCAAGGCTTATCCTCTGAATTTAAAAGAACACACGTGCAATCTCATACTCATGCATCTCAAAGGGCAGCAAAACAATCGTTTGATGAGACAGTCAGATTGATACAAAGATGCAGTGAAGTCGATTTGAACATTGTAGTACTGTGGAAGGTATGTATGGTTGTGGCCTTTGTGGTAATTGAAACATTACTGCTTGAGAATAATTTCATATTGTATCCCAAACTTTTAAGCGTGTGCATATGAAATTTATGGATGAGTATTTTTCTGAAAACAGGCAAATGAACTAAAATGTGCAATAAGCAAAGAGTCTTAATATCTGTTACTGTAATAAGGATCCTCAGATGCTTTTAGATTACTCTGGATGCACCCAGTTCTTACAATTTATCTTTTAAAAAAGAAGGTTATGAAATCTTAAACCAAGAAGTTTGTTAATCTTTGTTCTTACTTTGAGTGACCCACTCTGCTTTGAAGAAAAGGATCTCACTTACCAGAATGCAAGTACTAAGTAGTGGAAATTGGCATAAATATGTCATGCTAGTCTCTAGGTTTTGAACACTATTGCATGTTCCACTCAAGTTAGGGCCAAGTCAATAAATCTGTGTTATGAAGCTTATGATAGTTCCTGATCTGAAAGTGTCTTTGTATTATGTTCTGTAGGCATATGTTGTGGAAGACAACAAGCAGCTTATTTTGGAGGGCCAGCATCATGTTGCCCTTAACACGGTTGGGAAGGAGGCCTTTTCATTTCCTCAGAAGCAGGTAATCTATTGTGAAATTTTCCTTTACAGTCGCTTCTTTCTCAAAATGGACTTAATGAATTCTCTTATATCTAAGAGGAAGCTTTTGTAGAATCTAATATCAGATACGTGTTATCACTAAATAATTCAGACTGACTTCAGGTTTGATTAGTCATCTGTATTGAAATAGCTAGGCTCAGTTTAAAGATGAGAAAAGCAATATATGAGTAAGTTATACTGGTGTGCAGTTGGTGGAGTAAATTGTTCTGTGATATTTCTGGGTAGGACTAGAAGCTTGTTAATATTAAAGATAATTATTATTTCATAACAATAGTAAAATGATGAAGTTTTACAGCCATTTTGATTGATGAAAGAAAACATCTGTAAGAAACTGGTGGATGTCTTCTGATGTATGAATTGATAACAACTGTGGAAGCTATAGATAAGTTTCTGTAAAAATATCGATGCTAAATTCAGTTTATGTGGGTGAAGATTAATGTCCAAAATAAAAAATGAGGTCTTGTACTTTTTGGTTTTCTGCTGAGCAGTAGCTCAATGTCCCTTCTTGTTTTGGTGCCCTTCTCCTTACGTTTTTACCAATACGGCAAACATAATGTATAGCTTTCAGTGAGTTCTTACTTAAAGTTGCAGCTAATAGTAATTTTGTCAAGAAAACAATACAGGACAAGTGTGTCTATAAATACCATGCTATAGTGCAAATAGTGAACTACTCTGAAGCTGAGCACTTGGCTTCAGTTCATAAGCCTTTAACTATTTGTACATTAAGATAATTTTTTCCATTTAGTTCTTTGTGCTATGAAATAAATGGGAATTTGTGCACGTGGGCTCAAGCTATGCTGAGCAATACAAGTCTAATGACAACTATCCCCTCTGATACTACTTTTCCTGTTTTAAGGTGCATCTAAAACAGTAGATCACACTGTAGACATATGAAGTTAGGAGGGAAAATACGATGAACTTCTGTTTCTGATCTCAGTGAGGTCTCGTTCTGACAAATGGATGGGAAGAAAAAATAGAAATTAATCCTATTTTCTTCCTAAAATAAAGAAATTACTGAACGTGCTGTGGGTAAAAATTTGCATTTCTTGACGACTGCACTGGAACTCTATTTTTCTGCATCAGATTCTGTTTCAAACTAAAAGAAATTAATCCTGCCACCACCAAGAAGGAGGATCCATATGTACCCTCAATTTTTTTTTTGAGGAATACATGTTACTATCTCTGTATAATCTGTTTCTCATAAATTTTTATTGCAACAACATTCAAATAGATTCTGTTTTGATTATTGAATTCAGTTTCTTCAGCATAAGGAGCATGCTGCCTTTGAAGCATTCTGTACCTTGGTTGGAAGCAAAAAAGCATCTGCATTGTGATGCAGTTGGAATCTGGTAGAAGAGCAATGGTGGGAGTTTTTAATAAACCTGTAAATTCTGTGTTCTCACAGTAACCAAAGCCTGGATTTAGCTTGAATTACAAGAGCCTGTAATCTCAGGACTGTTAAGAATTCAAAAATTTCATATGCTTATGTACTGTTTTTCCTAATCCATACTTTATATTGTGAGGAGAGTAGATAAACTGCTCTCAGGTGTCGGAGATGAGGTACAACAAACAAACTGTTTGAGACTTTGCAGCAGTTTGCATCATTCGGTTCACATTTCAGAATTTAAACAATCCCCAAAATAGGATTAAATGAGGGTAGGTAGAGAACATAACATACTTAATCTCTTAAGAGTTACCTACTGTCTTTGAATTATCTTGCTCTTACATTTAAATAACACAAGCAGTGAAAAGTTGAGGAGGAGGGGTAGTAGAAAACCCCAAACCCAAACTTTACTTCTGATTTAACATTTTCATTATATAGTTTTGTTTTGTAAATCTGTATTTATTCTCCTGAGTCATGAATAGGCTTGGAAACTACTCTAGACTGTTCCTGAATGCCTTGTGCTGACAGTATTGAAGTTAGTTGTTGTCTGAGGACTCGACAGCAGAGGGAGATGGAGATGCGTGCTTTTTACCAGCACACGTTGGTTACGAGGTCCGAACTGATAGAGGGCTGCTCAGACCTGAAAAAAACATTTATTTGCAGATTCTAAACTGGGTGTCACCTATGATGCAAGAGTTCAAGTTCTATTTGTTTGCTCCTCTACACTGGCTCTCTTCCTGACTTAAATGTCTTCTGTTCATGCTGTTGTATCCAGCCAAAGGAATTCTTGTCTGTCTGTCGGACACAGACACAGCTATCCCCAACCAAGAACAGTCTCACAATGGTCATGGAAGAAACATGAACAAGATTTCTCTCTGCACCTCCTTTATGAATTTCAGTCCTCTGAGAAATTACTCAAATCTTGGATGAATTAATCAAATTACTACATTGAACAAATTGAGATATCTTGCTTTATATTTTGGTTAAATTCTCTGCACTGGTTGGCTTCTGCTGTGTTGTGAATTATGGTATATCTCATTAATTTTTAGCCAGCTTGTAAAGATGTAGTTTAGATTTATAAAAGTTTGTACTACTGTTCGGGGAAACAAAGCTGCAGTAAAGCACTGTAGTGAAGAATAGAAGATTGATACTCTGTGACACTGTTATGTTTAAGTTGTTCCAGCAGTTGCTAGGTCCTGAGGTGCACTGGTATAAAGTCATCTGTATTATGTGTGTAAGCTAAGATGTTAAACTTCTGATGGAGACAAAAGGATGGGTGGTAACCTCTGCTTGGTTCATTGTGGGACATGTAATGTGTGCAACAGGGATGTGGAACAGACAGCACAATGCGGTTATTCCTGTATTGCAGTAGCATAACTTGCTGCATGGTATTTGAGAAAATCAAGATAAAACCTCTGACTATACTGGTGCTTGTGATATATACTGACTATACTGGTGATGGAGGGTTAAAATCTGTTGCTAGGTAAGATTTCTGCATGTACCCACTTAAAAAGAAAGTAAGTAGTAGTAAAATGCTCTGCAAGTTCTTGGATGCTCAGATATACATGCTTCTTTTTCTTCCCATGTCTATTCAAAACACAAATAAGAATTCTGATTTTTTTTCATTCTAACCAAGACAAATAACTATGACTTCAATGCTTTTTTTGTTTAACTAAATAGCACTGCTTTGGAGTACTGCTTACTAGACACAGTAAACTGAGCTGGGTATTTGTAGCTCATGGCTATTTTTTTTTTCTTTTAGTTTGGCTAGTTTTTTGTTTAAGTTTTTTTTGGGGGGGTGGTTTTTAACAATGGTACTGCTGTAGGTTCTGTTTCTCTTCTGAAATTTACTTTTTGGAATCAGATAGTTTTAACTGAAGATCAGCTTATCATTCCATTTGAAATACAGCTATTCTGATTTGTTCTTGACTTCTGCCTAACTTAGTGGAAGGACAAAAAACTTAGATGCAATAAGCATCCAGTCAGTCAGGGCTGCTATCCATATTACTTATTGCTGTTTTCCCTGGTTTTTCTAATCTGATGAGCTCAATCCAAAGTATTCCAAAGGAAACGTGCAGTGTAATATGGTTGAATGGAAGTAATAGTGTGGAACTGGGGCATTTGCCATACTTCTGAATTGTAGTGACTTCACACTGGTGGAAGGTGAGAAACAGTCTAGAGGCTTGTCATTTGAGTGTCAGCATGTTTGCAATAGCACCCATCCTTCTGAAACAGATTAGCATGTAAGTGTAAACTTAGTTTTGACTGAGGTCTGGATGAGATAAAGTGTCTATGAGTGTTTTTTAAATCATGTGGTTTTTAAGGTACTGTTCTTTCTTCAGCCATCTGTTTTTATTGTGAAGTGGTCTTGTAATGTAGAAACTGGATACCTTCCAGGCAGAATTAATCCAGGTGTGCTTCAGGACTGCACATGATGTGTGTCTGGGCTGCTCATTCCATCCTGTGGATTAGACCAGTTCTAACTAACCCAAAGCAATATCCATAAAATACATACCGATGCAGGCTTTTTGGCAGTGTTTCACTTCAGAGAGGATAATTTTTGGTAACACTGCTTAAAATAGATGCAGCTTAGTGAGTCATCAACAGTTTGGTTGGAAGTAGTAATTTTTGAAACGTAGGGGAGGATAGGGTTTAAATAACTCTATTTTTTCCTAACAGTGAATTACTGGAAGTGACATCTTGTGCTAGTTCAGGATTTTTTTTACAGAATATGTGGGAAGGGATGCTTGAATCAAACACAGATTGTTGGAATGCGTTTAAGACTCTTTAAACCAGCTTGGTGGAGGGAAAGTGAAGTTCTTAAGGGTAAATAAACATCGAGTGCTGAAATACACGATTTTTACTTGATTACTTCAATTAATGTACCAAATACTGCAATTGTGAGGACTGGCTTATATTATTGTCATGAGTGAAATATTCCATATAGCTGAAACATTTGATCTGCTGCTTTACCCACTGATGGACTGCAGAGCTGATGGTATTTGTTTTCAAATGTATTATTACTGGTGTTAGTAAAATACTGTTCCTGAAGTTGTAATTTCTGTACTCGAGAGCTGGAAGGAATATAGATGAGTCACATATTGAAGAAAGCAACTTAAAACTGAGGTTTTAAAATGGAAGTTCTCAGATCTAAAATGGGAAAGGGAGAAGAACACATCATTTAGGAGCTCACTTTGTCTCACTCTTTTCCTATATTCTGCTTTTAATTGTGCTTAGTTTCATTCAAGAGTTTCCTGTTTAGGTTTTCTTCTGTGCTGTGCTTATTGGCCCCTTATAGTTGACTGGGCATGTTAATAATCCTTTTGGCTCTGTATGACTTGTGCTTTACGGGGAAAATACGCCGATTTTTCCATACAACTTGGACTTTTTCTGGTCTGTTTAAGAGCACATTAACGCATTAACTTGGAGAATAATGTTTTTGAAAGTGAAAACTTTAAGTTGTCTAATATTATCTAGAAAAAACTTAAAATGGCTGCATGTGAAGGTACAATCACTTTCATCCCTTTGAGGAAACGGAAGAACATTTCAATTTGAAAGTGCATTGTGAGAGATTAAGGAATATATTATGAATAGATCTGTCTACTACATCTATGAAAAGGTGCTTTGAGTGGTTTAAGTGTTGCCTTTTCAACTTTTAGCCTAGTATAGTTGCTGGAGAGATCTGAACTCAGAGTGAATGACTAAAATGCAATTTCAGAAGTATATATAGGGATGATATATAACTATTTCAAAGTAGCAAAACTTCAGAGTCTGAAAGTGTCTACCGAGTAACTACCAAATAAGTGAGGATGTTGAGCTTACTCTACCTCAAACAGCAAGCTTGGGTCTAAGTTTAAGGGTATTTATTTGAAGCTGGCCTTTGTAAATGGCTTTGGGCAACAAGAAGCTTACTAAAAATAGAAACAACTTTCCTAGCACCAGTTAGGCAGTTTTTAGCTCTTGAAAGGTAACTGAGGAGCAGCGTGCTCCTGATGCTAATATCTGCTGTGTGTTCCTAGTCAAAACCCAAACAGCTTAAAATGCACCTATGGAATTTAAAACAATAACAAAGACATACACCCTTCTTCCAAACTCTTGTTAGGATGAAGTCTCTTCCAGTCAACCTTTCTACTTCTACCAGTAGATATGGATGAGGCACTCAAATTACACCTTAACTATTTTTCTAAAGGGAACATCTTAACCATTGATGTAGCCTTCTTGTATACAGTATATGGTGCTTGCTATCTACTGGAGCTTGTGACAGTTCAGGAGGCTTTGAAAGGAACCATAATGGGTCAGCAAGCAGACTGCACTTGTCAGAATTTCATTTTTTTTTGCCTTTTAAAAACCAATGGCAGTACTCATTTGTGCTGATATTCTAGGAGTTCAGCAACAAAATATCACTTAATTATTTCGGGGGTTTTTTTGCTTTGTTTCTAAGTATAAATAACCAAATGTCTTGAAGCTGTTACTGCTTAGTGTATATTGTTGAAGGGAGGGTACAGGTGCCCAAGTAGCCTTGTAGCTACTAGTAGTTTTTTTGTAGCCTTGGTTCAATTTCACAAGCTCCAGGGTAGGGCAGAAGTTTTAATTCATCCTTAAACTTATCATTTATTAGCTGTCTCTAGGTAGCTCCCTGATCTGCATGCACATCTTCTTGGTTGCCATTTGGAAGTGGTTAATTTTTTCCTTAACTATTGGGTAAGAGAATCATGTACTAAATGTTGGATCTTAGTCTTTGTTCTAGGTACACAGTCATCAAAAGCCTAGACTTTGAGCAGCTGAACTTGGAGAGACAGACATCTTTTGTGACTCTGACACCCAGAAGCTGACTGGAATTAAATTTTAGGTCTGATGGTAAATGGTTAATCTTGCTGCTTTCCAGTCCTTTGACAGAGGTGTAATATTAGAACTAAAGGTTTGAAATATTAATGGCACTCTGCACTTTCACAAGTAAATGTTCCTGCTGCATTTCATTATGTTCTTGTCTATTTGTAGAGATAAATATTCGTATTTGTCTTTTGTAGGGTTTTAAAAAAATACTCGGGAATTCTGATTGGGAGGACTTGGAACAGGTAATTGACTCTAGGGCAAACTATAGTATGCAGGATACCAATATGTGGTTGAAGACAGCTTTGAGTAATTAGTTGGACTGTAATTTGAGGGGAAAGATCAATTTAAATGAAAACCTATAGTCTCTGATGTGTTCATGCTGTTAGTTTTTGTTGTTAGATACCCGTAGGGTAGAGTGGAAACACCAAGTTAATACCATGCTTAAGATATATTTTATTGTTACTGTGGAATATCTTTTCTTCATCTGAGATTGTTTTTAAAGAAAACTACTCTTCCTTTTGAAGGAAAGAATGGCAAACCTGATAATACATCAGGTGTCTTCCTAGTATTACCAGCACAGACAAACAGTGCCTAAGATGTTCGTACACATTGCAGAATACCCAGTGTGTTTGATTTTAAGTCAGGTTTTATTGCCTGTAGTGTTCGTTTTCTACTTAGAAGGTACAATCCATCACCCTTTAATGAAAAGTATTTCTTTATTACAGTGTACTGAACTTATTGGTGGCTTTTTGTAGAATTGATTCATAAAGGAATACTAAAAGGCAACTCCTTCCTGAATAAATACTTCTCACAAAACAGATTAGATGATGTTGAACAGAAATGCTGCACCACGTGCAGCTTGGTTGCCTTATTTGGTGCTCATGCTTTCTGTATCACTTAATTTCTTCTGCTTCAGAGACTGATTCTGCCCACAGGGTTAGGGTGAATCCTAAGTAGTGTGCGAGTGCTTGTCTTGGGCTTTTAACTGGGTACAAAGGTAAATTTCGTATCTGCAATTGCTTGTTGTGCAATTTTTAGGATACTCTGTATTACTAAATTCTTCTGTCAGTGTTAACTTTTTCCTAAAAATTTGTTTGCTTTGTTTTGGATTGGTTCTGGGAAACCTGCTCATTGCCTTTCGTGTTGTGAACTTCCGAGGGCAGGTGGGCAGGTGTTGAATTTTTTTTGTTATTGTTAGGTACAGCTGCTGAATAGGGAACTGTGTATATGTTGTCCCTTTTTCTTAGAAACAAGCCAAAACCAAACACTAACAAACCACTGCAACAGTAGCATGCTTCTGTGAACTTTGCACAGGTAGTGTTTTCACAAAAAGCTGTGAAAACTGTCTTAAAAGAAGGTAATAGTTAAATTATAACAGTTCCTCATCCAGCATGCTGAAATACAAAACCCCTTGGAAAAAAAATGTAAGCTTTGTGATGCTGCAGACTCATTTCCCTTATGAGCTATAGTTTGTAATGGAAAATGTGTGACTGGATTTCTTGTACCTTATGTCACTATTTTGAATGTTCTTCTGAATTTGTGTTTCAGGAACTACCAGAAACGGCTCTCTTAAAGTTTTTTCGACCAGAAAATGCACCGGTACCTGCAAGACCAACACCAGAGCAGCTTTCTAATCTTATTAAGACAAGTCTTCATTATCCGGAGTCTTTCAATCATTCTTTTCATCAAAAAAGGTTAGTGGAACATCTCCTTTAGAAACTTTAGAAATATTTTAACTGGACGTAAGTCCTTTTGAGACACTATGTGGGTTATGATACAAAAGAGAAAATCTGGTATGCAAGGGTGAAATATTGCTCAGTTTTTAAACTCACTGCTTCACCCTTTTATAGGTAAAGTGAAAGTTTTGTGTTTTAAAAAATGGCTGTAGTATCACAGCTTGCAGTTTCAATGTTAACTAGTAATGTTATCAAACTTACTGAAAGAAAAATAGTCTGCTCCTTTTGTGTTTGTTTTTGTTGTCAGAGCATACATTGTGATTTCTTTGAGAAGCCGGACAGAAAGTAAAGAGGTACTTTTAGGTCAAAAGAACGGTTATGTCTGCAGCATCTGACTTGCCAAGATTAGCTGCACGTGGTTCTGATTTATGTCGCAAGGAAACGTCGTAACAGTTCAGACAACTGGGGCTTGTCTCTTGAAAGAATATCAGAATTAACGTCTGTCAGAAGCTGCTGAAGTGAATTATCAGTTGGAGCCTGTGAAACCCCTGGGTCTTTCAAAATTATAATATGAACAAAGCCCCCTTCTTTAATTTCCAAACATTAAATGAACTGTACTTGAAACATGAAGGTACCTCTTAAGATACCTAGTTGGTTTGTCTGAAAACTCTACTGTGTTGTAGTTTCTTCTAACATTTCAGTTAATGTAAGTTGCCAAAAGGAAGGGATTTCTTTTGTTCTAAAATCTAACATTTAAATGTTTTATAAGGTGCCATGTGTTAAAGACAATTACAAAGCATACATCATTCCCATAAGACATTTACCTCCTACAGGTTATGGTTGCTAATTGTGCTTTTCCTATAAGTCAAGCTTAGGATATTTAAACTGTTAAGAAATGGGAAGGAATTCCAGTGACACAAATCACTTACTGAATACATAGAGCTGTTTCAGTTGTAGTAGCTTCTGTTCCTGCCTGTCAGTATGTCGGGGTCTTTCTTACTAGAGCATTGTTTATAAAAACAATCATACTAATTGTGAACAAACAGAGTATCAATTCTTCTTCCATCAATATCAAAACTGTATTAGTTTTATTGAGGATAAAGGCTTACATTAAGACCAAGTTTACATGTGCTGTCTTCTGTCTGACGACTGTTCAGGCCACAACTTCAGCCCTATGCCTGCAATTCTTCCACAGGAGGCAGTGCTGAAGAAAAGTATCTGTCAAAATGTGCCAATCATTGGTTCAGAGAACAGTGTGCTGGACCATGTTATTGCATTCTGAAACGTCTCTTGTCATAAAAGTAAATTTCCTGTAAACTGAGATGGTATTTATCCTTTTGATAGCCTTTCTCAGCTGGATGAATGGAGATGGTAACTTCATTTGGCTCAAGTGAGCTAATGCTCTTTTCCTTAATTGACAGCTTTTATTATAAGTAGCTCTAGTCAACGTAAGTGATTATATTTTGCTACATTCATTGTCTGACTGTTGCATAATTGACAACTATATGTTAATTCTGTGTTATTGGAAATTTGTTTTAAATAGTTAAGAGTATAATTAAGAGTATCCAAAGTAAGACTTTTTCCCTTTACTATGAAACTATTTCTCTCTGCAGCCTCTGTCTGGTACCTGTCACTCTCCTACTTTCCAATTGTTCCCAGGCTGTTGTAGATGTGATGATTGATTTGCGGCATAAAACAACAAGGTAATGTGCAAATGTTAATCAAACTATCTTTGAGAATGCTTCCTTGGAATGTTTTAACTGTGTTGAATATTTAGGATTTTTTCAGCAGTGGTTTCTTTGAAAGAATGGAAGTTGATAAAGGGTCTTCAGTCAGTGCCCTATTTTACTTTGCTAAGACATGACCTTGAGTTGTGACTCTTGAATAGTTAAAACGCTGCAAATCTATTCTACAAAAGTGGAAATGCTTTTCAACTAGTGAAATAGGAGCTTCAGCAACCTTACTTTATTAAACATATGTTGTTGGGGTTTCATTTTTAAAATACCAAGTAATTTGTAGAAAACAATGCTGGAAGTGTAAACAAGTACTTCCTTCTGTAATTACACTTAGTATAAGCTTTTGTAGAACCTTGGATATTTTTAAGACTTTATTCAGGTTTAGCAGTTCCTATGACTGCCTTTTCACTTAGAACTGTAGTAATTAGGTGTGAAAATATTAGCAGTGAGGAAATGTTTGTGAATTGCTTCTAAAATTTTACTAAGGATTTCTGTGGGAGAGGGAGCTCAGTACCGTGATATATCATTGGAACATACACTACAACATGGTAATTCTGCTCCTTCTGTTAAAACAAGGTACCTTCAACTTGTGTGATTCAGGTGACACCCCTGCTTTCTCCCTTCTGCCCCCTTAGCCATAACACTACCTGGCATGCTTACCACCAAGGGGGCAAAAAAGATGGGCAAGACATTGAGGTGGGCTTGGTCGTGGGGGAGGATTGGCTTCTTGCCAACAGTCCATGCAGGCAAGTAAGAAATTAAAAGCCCGGAGCCTGATACACAGGCTTAGAAATGCAGGACAGAAGACTGAAGCGTGGTTTGCTTTTCAGTTACGATTACGAACCTATTCACTGATCTGTTGTTTTTGTGCAAGATGGTCATGTTTTGTCACATTGTGAGACATGTTTTTGGAAAGGTTGTGCACTCGTGAACCTTGAAATTTTGTGACATGCAGTCTGATTTAACTAGCTCATGGGACAGGCCTAAGAATGCCTTGAGTAGGAATTCCTTAAACCGTGACAGTTTTGATCTTGTTACTACCTCTGTTGTTAGTGTTACATGCTGGTTATGTAGAAAGCTGAGAATACACTGGAATCCATCATTATACATATATGTATAATTAATGTTCTGTGTATAGTATATTAGGAACCAAAGAAATGCCTTAAAAATTTGTAATGATTCATCTGAGCTATGAGGAGAGCCTCTCTGGAGAGTTTAAAGTGTGAGTCAGAGAAAGTTAAAAAGTATTTGGTAAGAAATAAGGACCCAGAGTTAAACTGAGCTGATAGATGGAAATCCAGAAAGGCATCCATAAATATACCCAGGTGTATCTTAGGTACTCTGTCTCAGTGTGTGTATATATATGTAGGGATGGATGTATGTGGATATGGATGTAGTAGCAGAGAGGACAGACAGACATTATGCTTTTTTTTTTTGAAGCTGCATTTAGTATCTTGTTAAAATGTTAAGTGCGATTCTGTCTGTAGCTATGATCACAACTGTTATCCTTGCAAAGTCTAGCTTTTGTCTTACTAGAAAAACCCTAGTCTGTTAAAGAAAAATAGGGTGTGTGAAACAAGGAATGCAGCGTGCTTTTGGGAAAGGTAGTGCCTTAAGGGTAGTGGTTGTAGGCAAGCAGTCCAAAAGACTCAGCAACTTCCAAGATATCAAAGAGGAATGGTAATGGGCACTCTCACATCCAAAGATTGCCTGAACAGTTACTTAAGGTCAAAAGAAATGTTCTGAAAAAAAGTATTCAGAAAGTGTAAATAAACATACCTTTGTAAGGGGCTGGTGATGGACACAGTGCATTCTGAATCTTGGGAAAACTTGAGGTTGGAGGGAGTCATGTAAATTGGTAATAGACACTTCAAATTCAGACAGTAACGTTTTTACCTTCTTTTTCAGCTCTGAAGCGCTAGAAATACATGGATCTTTCACGTGGCTTGGGCAAACACAGTACAAGCTTCAACTTAAAAGCCAGGAGGTGTATAGCTTGCAGCTCAAGGCTTGCTTCGTTCATACAGGTGTCTATAATCTTGGAACCCCCAGAGTATTTGCCAAGCTAGTGGACCAAGTTACTCTGTTTGAAACGAGTCAGCAGAACTCCATGCCTGCACTGATAATAATCAATAATATCTGACCACTTCCTGAGAAAAAAACGCACTAAAAGACAAAATAAATGGGATTCTTTTCTTATATTGCTGGTTGACATTTTGCTGCAGTTTTTTTGAAATAGCACCTCAAACATCTAACTTGTTACTAAAGATCGTGTAGAAAAGAAAATAGCAAAATATCCAGATGACATGTCAATTTGTTTCTCGATGCAATGCACGTTGGACTGAAAATACATTTATCCTTTTATAATGTATTTCTTCTCTGGTAATTAAGGTATTCATAACACAAAATACTCTGGATCTGAACATACTTGTATGTCCAATGCCCTGTTAAAAATTGCAGCTTGACTGCTGTCACAACTTCCAGCATGGTGTGTAATATTTGTGGCTGTATTAGGATATGGTTCAGGAAGAAAACCTCATTGGCTTTTTCCTGTCTGAAGCCATTAGTCATGGTAAATCCCAACCTTACTGTGAAGTTCAATAAGGTTTTTCAAATCCATTTCTGATTCTTTAGTTTAAAATTTTGTTTTCATATTTATGGAAACTGGTAACCTTTCAGGGTTTACATAAAAGTCCCACCTAAGGTGTTTAAAAAAATAATTTCTTGAACCCATTTGAGTATTTTCTCATTCATCTCAACACAGAATGCACTATTTCACAACCATGAGATTGTCATTTAAATTGTCACTTCCTTTATTATGTAACTATAACAACTGATCTGTTTTAAAAAAATCTACTCAAGATTTTCAAGAAATGTATTATATTTATAACAAATGTACTGTAAATAGAATAAAACATGCACCATATTCACTGTATGGACTACTGGCCTTTTTGCGTTCCCTTGAATACAGCTGTAGCAATCCATAGGTGGTGATACCACGTGTGTATGTATATATTGTGTACTGTTTTTGTTGTAGCACCCTCTGCTCAGGTGAAATTCCTGTCTTCTTGCCACTTGTAGCCTTGGTGTACATTGAAAACCCTTTGAAGCCTACACTGAAGCCATTGTAGTGGCTGCTTTTTGTCTTTTTTGAATTCTTATCCAGTGTTCCCAGGTACAACACAATTCAACTCTCTGAGAAGTCTCATTTATTTGCTCTGTGGGGGGGATTTTTAATCTGGGTAACAGCTGCTGAGGGGAGGGAAGGTTGTATGAGACAATCAAGAGCAGCAAAACAAGCTATGAGTTAGTAGTCAGTGTTTGAGGTGGGTTAGCTGAGTACCAGAAAAATGGAGCACCTAAAGACTTCTGACAGTCTGCTGTTGTCTGAAGGAAGTTTCTTCATAAGACAGCACTAGTATATGAAACAGTACATCTGCCTTCTGATGTATTCTTTTTAGGTAAAGCTTCCAATTATATTCAATCCTGCTGTATAACTGTCTCCAGGACTTAAGACTTCTGGAAAGTCTTAGAACCCATGTGACCCATCCCTGTGACCTTTCATAGTTGTACTTAGTAGGATTGTGGATCATATTGATAAATCAGTAGAATATTGATAGAATAGATAGAGTAGAATTATCTAATAATGAATATGTTGCTTCAGAGGTTGAGTTCTTTTCTGCTGTTGGATGAATTGGAAAACTAATCTAAAAGATTCATGGCATTGTAGCCTTAAGCTGTGACACCAGTCCACCCTTGGTCTTGACACCCATTTAGAGAATAGATGTCATTGATGCCACTCAGCTATGCAGCTGTAGGCCACAATGTTCTAAGTCATGGTTGCTGTATATTTAAGACAGTTTGTCCAGAGCTCCAGCAGGTTATGAAGAAAATCCCATTTATGGCTGAAAAGAGGAGCTACTTTGTAGAGGGAACTAGGCTTGTTGGGTGGAGGTGATCCAAATGGCAATGTATGGTGAGATCTGCCCATTGAGCAGTGGATGGCAGGTAAAGCAGGTGAGGATTTTCAAATCTCTCTGAATGAAAAAGAGGAAATAATACAATGCAGAGCAGCTGCTGCAGGTTGTCAGTGCTCCAGGCCCAAATGTGTGAGCTCTCACACTCCCATGCCTGTCTCTGAGCAGTCGGTGATTCATCAGAGAAGTGAGAGCCAGTGAGTGATGTGGCTGGTTGGGGGAGGAAGGTCCTTGGCAACCTGCTTTCATGGATCTTAAGTTCAACAGTGGAGCTTTCTGTTTCTCAGGGAATTGCAGTAACAATTGCTTGCTAGAGACATGCTCTTTTGTCCTTCCTGGTGTCTCTTGAAAAGTTCTAAGTGTGGCTTTGGGTCATTCCTTCAAGCTCTAAAAAGCACTACAGAATGGTAAGAGGCATCTTCTGACTTGTGGTGAGTGGTGCCAGCAAGTAGAGTGATACTGTGGCTACTTTGGACTACACGTTCCTTTCAGAGTAGAACAGAATTTTCCTGTGTGATTGCTTAGGAGAGGAGCTAGCAGGGAGATAGAATTAAGCCTGGTTCCTTAATGGATTGTCACATAGAAAACGCTTTGTTCACCCTCTGGATTCCCGGTGATGATGAAAAAGAAGTTCTATTGAAATGAAAATTAATCTTGCTGTTGAGCAAATAAGTATATCTGCAAAGGCTGAAACTTTGCTACATGTCTAACAGTATTCCAGAAGAATCACATGAACTTGCTGTAAGGCAGAAAACCATATTAGTGCATCTGTCACAGCAATGTTATGGCTCAGACTAGATCAAAATACTGCATCTTACTTTGAGATAGCTAGAAAAAGCCCTCAAAAGAGTGAGATCCAGGGGAGCTTTGTTGTATTAAGAATCTAATAAATTTTCACTTTTTGCTACCTTTGTCACATAAAACCATGAAACTTGTCAAGCTGGAGGTTTTGCCCTGTTTCAATCTGGGCACAGTGAATTTGGGAACAATTTGATCTTGTATTACATAAAATACAGAAATAATTCCGTATATTAGCAGAGATAAAGGTAGGCTTTTAATCTGAGCTGTGTCCCCAGCAAACTTGCTCCAGAAATGAGGTGAATTCTGCCATGCCTTTCATACTTCTTGGCATTTATACCTCCATCCTGTGCCAGGGGAACTCATGTGGTTCTAGGCTGCTTTGCCTAAAATGGTGAAGTGCTGCATTGGCAGGCTACTATTTTGTGCAATGCCAATCTGGAGTGATGAGGTTTTACAGAGTCAGTTGTAGTTGTGAATGTTATAGGAGATGACTGATAATACAGCAAGATCTTGTACTTTTTCTCATCTCAAGGAGCAATTCCCATGTATCTCCTCAAATACAATGGAAATGATACTAAATCGAGTATTGCTCTTGAGTTATATACTTGTCCTGGCCAAAATTAGCACAGTACTTTATTCTAAAAAAATTTTAGAAGTACTGGTTATGCTGTTATAACTGTGGAGTTTTCTGAACTTGTTTCCTTGTCCTAAGTTGTATACTGAACTTTTCTATACTCCAAAACAGGAAAAATAATCATAACTTCAAAATAAAACTTAAGTTTCTCATGACACAAACTCATTTAATGTCTCTGAAACTACATTATTTTGGTCCTGTCTAAACATTGAGTAATGAAATAATGAGTTAACTAGCAATAAATACCTTAAGGTTTATAGCAAAAGCAGTATTGTTGCCTAACTTGTAAACAAAATGGCTCTTACTCTTGTGGTTGGTATAATTTCAATTGATTATTGCTGTCTTATTGGAATCCAAGTGTCTAGCAAATTACATAAAGAGGCCATACGTACAGTTGTTAAAGATGGGTAATATTCTGATACTCGGCACACATGAGAAGCTCTGCTCCCCGCAGGAGTTGGTTACAACTTCAAGTTTGGAAGTTCAGGGGTAATTGCTGTTTGTCACACAGCCTGGCTTGATATGGACTAGTAAAAAAAAAAATCCTCTGAAGTTCCCTTAATTTAAAAATGGTCTCCCAAAATCCAGAAGCTGCAAAGTTTCTGAAATCATTCATTTGTACTGGAAAGACTATCTCTACAGTGAAACAAGTAGGAGTAGCCATGTGGGATCAGTGAAAAATTTAGAATGAAAGATGAGGGAAAAGAAAGGGTAAAATGATTTTTTTTTAAAATTTCAAATTAATAAAATATTAACTTTCTACTCTGAAAAAGGTCATTGAACTAGTTTCTCTATTGCATTTTTATGACAGGATTTTTTTCCTAAACAAAAGGGAATTTCTCTAGTTAGATTTCCCAGAGACTTTCAAAAATTCCACTCAAAATAATTTAACTTTGTCATCTTATTTCTCAGTGATGAATGAGATAGGGAGTATTGTGAAAGATAAGAAATAAAAGAAAGACTGTCAGTGATGCCCCAAGATGTTGGTAGTTTCTGGGAAAAGCACCATAGTGAGAAGGTTATGGCTAAATTGCAGTAACTGTAAAATGTATCCACCAAAATGACTTTCAAGATATAGACCATTATAGGGAAAGAAAATGAACTTATTTTTATCTCTATCAAGAAGCTGATGCTTGATTAAGGATAGATTTAGTGACTCAACATAATTTCAAAGATTCAGGTAAAAAATAGCAGGAGGGGAAATAACAGGGAAAACTCAGTTCTGTGTTTAGAAACTTCCAATAGGAGTGCATGAGATCTTTCTCACTGCATCCATACACAGAAAGCCAAATAGTATCCTTGATTACCTTCATGTCATAGGTCACTGGTAATTATTCCTGACTGTTAAGATTCAAACCTTGAGCCTAACAAAGGAAATGAGCAGCAATTTGTTTTCAGATTTGACTGTAACTACTTTTTGTTCAGATACAAATGCTCCAGTGACCTGTGCCTCAAAACATTGCCTTTTCCCTAATGATTGTTTGTTCCTTGGTTAATATGCTTTTAGAAACTTTAGTCCTGGTTTTGTTTACTAAATAACTTTGGACTCCTCCTGAAGTTGCATATCTTCCCTTAGGGAAGGTCCCTAAACTATAAGTACAATTTCTTGATGTTTGGGAAAAGTTCTTAGTATTAGGAAGTGGTACTGTTTCTGAAACAAACTCAACCACACTTTGTTTTCACTTTTGGAATAGGGTTTTGCCAAGTTCAGTAGAGCAGAGAGCTTCAAAGTAACTGTCTTTTGGCAATCACCCTGCTCTGAGACTGCCTAAATGGAATCATGTGGTACAATGCTGGCCACAATCAGATTAATGGGGACAGAATTTTTAATTTTAAACATTGTCTTCTAAGTCAGTATCTACTGTGGCACAGAACTGTCTACAGTAAAGTGTCACCTAGCCCAGGTGTATTAGAAATCAGGTCTCTGAATTGGAATGGATGCAGCAGAGACTCCTGAACGTTTTTTCACTTATTACACTCTTAATCCAGTGAGATAAGGGATTATTTCTGAGTATGCTAAACTATGAAGATGTCTGCAGTAATGAAAACACACTGAGGGAACTTCAGCCTTTCTTCATATGCACATTGCCAATATTTCAGACCCTTGAAATCTTAATGTTTACTGTCTTTTCAAAATTACCCTTGATTAATTTAATGGAAAAAGTTAATTCTATAAAGTAAAAGCTAGACTGAAACAGAAGATAATTTTCTCAACACTTCTGTTTTTAAAACCATGAATGTTTATTAAACACATTCTAGGACTGAGTGATTTCCTGATCCTATTTAACTCAAGATTTATTTACTATGCATTTCTATCAGCTTACAGGAGTAAATAATTAATTTGTAAAATGTCACTTGGCTAATGAGTTCTGCTAATTGCTTTAGTGGTAGCTGAAGGAGTGAAAAATTAACTCAGTTTAAAAACTGTTGCTTATAGACTGTAGCAGTGAATAAATCAATTCAGCTGATGCTTGCAAGTGTTATTCCTCTGAGTTTTCCTCTTAGTTAGAATAGCGGTGGTGTTCTCCTTCTGATAATTTGATAATTGTGACATAGTTCCTTACCCTTGGAAGGGTTTTCTCTAGGGTGATGAAAATTATTCTTCTTTAAAAAAAAAAAAAAAAAGAGAAAAGGCATGTAACTATGGATTTTTACTTACTGACAAAAATATCTTTGTGATCATCTTTAAACAGCTGCCTCATGATCCCCAGGTATTTTGAAGCCTGAGGATGAAGGAGTTATTTCTGTAAGTTGAGGAGTTTGCAGAGAACCAAAGACCAAGAAAAAAACCAGCTACTTGAAATACATACGCAAAATATTTCTTCCTATCCATGTGAAGTTGCCATCAGCCATATACCCAGCTTTTCTCCCCACCACCACCACCCCGCCTTAATGAAGGTGCCGTTGTCGGGGATGTGCCAGAGGGAAGGACAAAAATGTGCTCTTTGTAGTATGTGCTGCTAGTTTCCACAATGTTGGAGCAATACTCGAAAATGTGATTTGGTTGTACCAAAAATTACGCAGCCATAAGACAAGTTTAAAAACAAACCAAAACCCCCCATAAAAATCCCTCCCTATTGTAGTGCCATGAGCCACTGAAGGGAGCTCTTGGAGAGAGGAAAGGACAGTGGCAGCTCCGAGTGGGAGGAGCAGTGGGAGGTCTTTGAGGGATGACTAACCCAGAAAGTTTTCCTGCTGTGACAGAACTGATTGAACACATCAGTCAAGTTAAGGGGACAAGGCTCAGGAATCACAGCTAATACTGTTTTTCATTTTAACATCTGTCCACAAGGATCACAGTCTTTATTCTCTAGACCACAGAGGGGAGACGTCAATGCCTTAGAGGTTCACATTCTGTTTCTGTCTGCTTTTCACATCAGCTCTCTTCATCTGTAGGTCACATGAGCCCTAAGTGTTCTGGATTAATTGTGTTCTCAGCTGCACTGAAAACACTATTAAATTTAACTATTCCATTATGGATGCAAATTAGAGCAGAATCTTTCTTCAACTTATTGAAATACCACTTAGAAATGTATGTATTTTTTAGAGTAATAAAACTTTTTCAACAACAAAGCTGTAAAAGATTACAAGGATATAGTGAATAATTTATTGTTGCTTGTCACCACATTTTTTTCCTACCAGCTGAGATTTTTCTTATCTCTCTGCAAGCCAGAGTTCAGAAGACATGAGTGGGGGTTGAACACGCTCTTCACAAAAGTTTTCTTCTGTCTAAAGCAATACTGTAATTTTGTTCAGTATGCTATGAAACTGGCTGTGGGCTAGAATTTTTCTGAAGACTTGCTAGGTATTTTTAGCAGTTTACAATATATTTTTGGGTGCCTGGGACTTGACATTGATGAAGATTGCCATGCAAATAGATTTATTTTCTTAGCATTGAGAAATTTAAATTAAAAATGGGATCTTTGAAATTCTTTCAGTGAAGGTCTTTGCACAATGGGATGCCTCTGCTACACGAGACAAACAAGAATGTCTGCATGGGGTTGACAGTGGAAAGGCAGATATGTAGTGGAAATCTTCAGTGTGCTGCCATCTTCTTCACTTTGGCTGCTAGGTATGAGTGGAAATGAGGACCAGCTGCGAAAGAGCAGCTTTGTTGGTTTTTTTGGTTTTTTTTCAAGCTGAATGGAATCTTTACAATGAAAACTTAACATTTTAAGCATATAGGTTTAAAACTAACAGTCTTTATGTGAGCTGATGCTCTCTCTGAGCTGTCAGTGCTCAGTATCTCAGTTGAGTGAGGGGAGGTGCCAGCCTTGCAGTGCCAGGCAGTTCTAGAAGAAGAGTGTGGAAACAAGGACTCAAGGACCTGCTCTTTTGCTGATCACATGAAAGAATTGCAGAGTGAGCTGTGGGACCAGTACACCTGCTTTAACACCCTCAGGAGCAGATGAGACAGCAGTCCAGAAACTCCTGTTTGCTAAAAGAGTTGTATTCCTACACTGTTTGGTGGCAAAAGAAAAGAGGACTGTGATCTCCACATCCTTATTTAGAGTGGTTTACCAAATACTAAATAGAACTGTCTGCTGCAAGTACAGTTGGTTCTGCTCATTGTGAATGCCCTGCATCAAGTATTTTAGTAAAAATCCTATATTCTGCTGTAGACAGTTAAGTTTGTTAAGGAGGTAATTATTCTTGTCAGGACTGTTTAGTCAGGTGTGACTGCTTATACATTATACAGTCCGGTATGGTCTTATTTACACAGGAGCTGTATGATGGATGCATTGATCAATGTAGCATTTCCAAAGACACAGAAATGAGAAATAACACCCCTGACAGCACCTCAGTAGGCACTGGCTCCTGACTGAGGAGCAAAAAAATCAATGTCTCCATTTCAAAATGTTGTTTTTACACATTGATAGTACAAGATCAACTGTTTGACACACTACTGTGGTTTGACATGGGACTCCACTGATTAATAGAGTGTCTGTGTCTATGAAATTATTTAAAGTTTGAATTTCTTTAGGAGTGAGGACAAAGATCCCCAGGTCCATATTCTCATTCTAAATCCAAAACACAGCACTGGACCACCTACTAAGAAAAAATTAACTCTGTGCTAGGTGAGAGCAGGACAGTCACTAAGCAGCTAAAAAGGGTCTGAGGGGAAAGCCAAAATCTAAATAAATACCTAACACAACTAAATTTAGTCTGTCCTGATACTGGATCTAAGACAAAGTGATAGCATAAAAAAAATCTCTGAGCAATTGCTGCAGCTGTGAAAGTGAAAAGGGTGGAAAATGGTATTTGAAAAGTTGTATAGATTTACTAATTGAAATTTCCTGTTCTCAATTCATTATAAGAATGGAAGAAGAAAAGTTATAACTGTTATTCCTCAACTTTGGAAAAAGAAATAAGCATAAAAGTTTGGCTCCCCTCTCCCTCAGATTTCTGAAGAAGTATCAGGAAAGACCAGTAGGGGCAAATAGGCTCTGGTGGCTGTCTCTGGCAAGACATGAGAAAAATGCTGATGGAGCTTTTCAGAAACTAATCCACTTGTATACCTTTGACTTGTGTCCTTTCTATGGGTTTTTTTTGAGATTAAGTCTGTATTATCCTGTATGCTGCTTTAAAGGATTTTAGGCTGAAGGTAAAACAGCTGTGATGGATAATCACAAAACTCTAAAATTGCTGCTTGTGACAGCTGTCTTCTACAAAAGCAAAATGAAACTGGCAAAACAAACCTAAAAATTACTGAAGGATAAGTATTTGTATTGTGGCCCAGACAGAAATCTGAGGCAGGAACATTTGGGGCAGAATTTCAAGAAGTGAAGCGACAGATTAAGAAACAGGAGAGGTAGTGACTTTCAGGGTTCCTGGTATTCTCTCCTTGCATTTCGTCAAAGTATTGCTTCACTTTAATCAGTGCAAATCAATTTGAATTTCCTGAATAATAATTGTTCAGGTGAAAAGCAGCAATAAGGTTACACAATTTCTTAAGAAATCCAGTTTCCTTGAAGGTGTTACTTTTTGGGAGGGAAGAGGATGTGTCAGGTAAATATTCTTACTTTACCTGGAATTGTTATTTTTGTTGAATCCTTCTGTGGAGACTTCAACCAGTTGCCAAGGTCCTGAAAGGACATAAAAAGACAATACACTGGATCCTAATTAAAAGAAATTATTCTTTAAATTATAAGTTGATGTTATTTTGCAGTATACTTTCACTTACTACCCAGAGGATGCAGTAAACGAAACACAATGCAGCACTTGTGCTGGCAGGACTCCTACCTCATAGGAAGAGTATGGTAATTGGCAAAGGAGTGAATTTGAAGAACAGAGGTATATGAAGAATGCAGCCTGAATCTCTAGGAAATTGCACAAGGATGTGAGCAAAAACCGATCCTGTGTCAATGGAATTGTCCACGGGAGATAAGCAGAGGAAAGTCAAGGTTCATTAGAAGAGAGAGAAATTAGGGATAGTTTTGGTTACTGAGATGATGAACTAGAGCTGGTGAAAGCAGCAGCCATAGAGAAAATTGTCAGACTGCGTGTATGGATAAAATGCTGTAAAATGGATAAATCTGAATTTAATTCCAAATTCACCACAGGTATCCTTTGGGCAGCTGCTGTCCCAAAACCTCTATGTTTTTAAAACACATAAACCACCTGGAATTAATGTCATCATGAGGGTATAGAACCCGCATGTCTTTCACTTACCACATTTTAAAATTAGCAAAGTGCACTCCTACTTCATCCACATAAGCAGTATAAATTATATAACGATATATATACTATATAAACTATATATATATACTATATAGAAAGTATTCAGATTTGACTGTAAAGCAGTTTTTGTTAGTTTACTTCATCTAGAATGGATGATTTTAAAAGTCAGAAGTGAAGCACCCATGAGAGATAAGCAGTGGCTTTGTGTGTGGACATCCTCCCACAGAAAAAGCTAACAAATCTTAACAAAAAAGAGAAAGACAAGTTTATAAATACACCTGGACTGATAAGTAGGAGACCAAAGCTGTACCCAGTTTAATGAAACTGCCAGACACAAACCTCCTGGATACTTAATAGTGCTGGGTCTGAGATAAATTCATGGTCTGCAAAGTAGAAACGTGATGAAGTAGTATATGCATTTTGCATTTCCCAAAGCACTACACTGGATTGTAGACCAAAATTTATGTCTAAATAGCAGAGGTTTGTTACCTGGTTAAAACTTACTAAGCAATTATAGATTCCTTCATCTCCCAAAGGGCTTTAAAAGGAGCACCTAACTTCTTTTTCCTTAGATTTCTGTCCCCAAAGTTCAGGGTGTTGGTAAAAGCAAGAGTACAGTAAAAGACTTGCTCTGACAGTGCTTAATTTTAGATATTCTACTTTCAAGGAAATTACTTAAACCATGTTCACAGTATTTGCGTGACCTTCCTAATCACATTTTGAGAAGTAAAACAACTCAAAGATGATTGACAAATAGCAAATAATGTTTGAATGCTATGTCTTTGATTTGAGTCTTGCATCAGATTCATTCACATGAAATACCATTGACTGAGTTGAATTAGTCCTGATAGAAACTGGAGTGCAGTAAGCTCCTAACTCTGCATCTAAAGAAGCTACTGGTAGATCTCATTCAAAAGGGTGCAGTGTCAGTCTCTGTGAAACAGCATTTTTCTGTGCTTGAAAGTGCAAAACTGAGGTGTGCACTGCCAGTGATCAGCGTTGAGAACACTCAGAGGTGGGTCCTGGAGGACTGTGAAGGGAGGAGGTGCCTACCTCACATCAAATGCCCATCTCTGCTCTTGTAATTTCGCAAAGGCCTTAGATGCTGGCAAAGCTGGCTTAAAATGTCTATACACTTCTGAATTTGGCTTCTATTTTCTAGTTGTAGACTGTAACTGTTTGGGATCCATGTGACAAGTCATAGCATTATTTAAGCAAGGTTAAACAAGCTCTGCCTTTTCCTGTTGTGCAAAGAGCAGAGAACATCTGAACAGGTTTCACTAGAAAGGATGTGGTCGCATAGCAGCCCAAGCAGTGGTCTGGCTCTCAGCGTGCTGTCTCAGGGAGATGATCTAGTTGCTCTAACAGGTTTTTCAGTGGTTTGAAATCTCTGAATCACCCTCCTGCCCCAAGAGATGGAGCAGCAGTTCAGCTCCACTGCTTTGCATCAGCTTTGAACTGGGGGGGACCTCATGCTGAGAAAAACACCCACAGGTACACGGCTTCATTGACCTTCTCTGACGCTGCACAGACCAGTGTTCTGTGACCACCAATGAATTCATTATGGATAGCAAGGATAGACCATTGCAATTCAGGTATTTCCATCCAATCCTCCTTCATTTCATGAAGGAGTGAGGAATAGCTATTCAAATGCAACCTGAGCAGCCAAATTCCACCTTCTACCTACTGAAGTCTAATATGGAGAGCTAAGTGGTAATTGCTGCAGCTGTGGAGGTTGAGGAAGAAGCCGCATGGCTCTCTGTGGCAAGAACAAGTACTAAGAATTACTAAGGTAAGGACAAGTAGTCTGGGAGATCATAGAATTTGGAAAGGCTCTGGTGACAACTGGTATGGAGCTTGCAGAAATGAAATGTTTGGCATGCTTGTATTCTATGGAGAGAGGCTAAAGAGTGCTTGTGTATTTGCAAGGTGGGATTCAGAGGCTCGTGGTGTTTTGGAGGGCAATTGTTAGAGTCAGTCAAGTCAGAACAGTTTCCAGGTTTGTGCATTAGCTTTAAAAAAAAGATTTAAGTTTTCTAGATGTGCTTATATTTGGGAATTGTGTACTATACCATAATCATACTCATAATATCAACAGTCTATGTGACTTCTTGCATTGTAAGAACGAGAGTAAATCAAAATAAAGGCATAACTGCATGGAGAGAAAATAAAGGATGGAGAGAAGGCTTTGATTTGCATCCTCCTCTATTTCACTCTCATATTTTAATGGGGGGAAAAAAGTGAACTCTAAGGAAAATAGTTCCTTTTTTTTTAATGTGTGTGTGTGTGCGCGTACATGTGGTACAAAGATCTGCATAAAAATGGTTTTAGGTGGAAGTTTATTTTTAATTGGGAATTTTTTACTTTTAATTTCTTGAAAAACGATAAAATATGACATTTTAGGAGCAAGAATTTCATCTCAGTGGCTGTGAGTCATGGCTTAGATGATGCTCACAAATGATGATGTGTGGTTGTGGTGTTGCTGACGTGCCACCCTGCACCGTCCTTTGTCTCAGTGCCATGCACTGCTGTTTTGGGGGCAGTTTCTATTTACAGGGTCGTTTTGGGTCCAGCCTGTGCTGAAAGTGTGACTAATCCATCTGTGCTTGTTGCCAGGGGTGTGTGTGTGTGTGTGTGTGTGTGTGCTACTTTTATAACTTTCTTTTATTGGAGCCGGTGTCCTCCTATGGCACCTGGGAAGGATAGAAGAAGTTGGCTCCAGCAGCCTCTGAATGCCTGGGGAGACCTGAGTCCCCACAGAGGCTGTGGAGCTGCTCTGGTTCCACAGCAATGGGCTGGGTGTGTGGTGAGCCCCGGATACCAATGTGGCAACAGAGACAGCCGAAGTCTGAACGCAGTTTACCTTAGAGCTGCCTTGGTTAATAATTTTGGCTGCCTCTTCACCTCTCTGTATGCAGAAGTACATTTTGAGGCACGGCCTTTTGACTGGCGAGAACACATTAGATTCTATGATGGAGGTAAAGGGCTTGGGTTTGGTTTGGTTTTTACTCTAAGGCTGTGGAGTCAAGAGTGGAGATTTTCCCCAGTGAGACAGGAACAACTACAGTTCTGTGCTGCATGTGTTACATCGCGTGTCCCATCTAGGGACCGAGCCCCGGCGGTTTGGGATGCTCTGGAACTTCAAACATCTCCAGAATCCCAGCTCCCGCCCGGGCTGCTGCTGCCGGGCGCTTCTCCCTCCCTCTCCCCTTCCCTCCTTCCCGCTCCCCACGCTCCAGACACTCCCCGGGACGGTAGCGCCGCAGCCGGACTCCCCCTTGCTGAGGTCCCGGGAAGCGTGAGGGGCAAAGAGGGGTCCCGGGCCTTGGCGGCGGGAGGGTCGGTGCGGCTGGTCCCGGGCGGAGGCGGCGGGATGCTCCAGTGCCCTGTGGGGCTGCCCGGCCACCGGGAGAACCTCGCGCCGGGGAATCGCAGGGTCCGGGTGCTTGTAGGGCGCGGGGACCGGCTCCCCGTGAGGCTCCATCCCCTCCTTCTGCCGCCTCGCAAACCTGAGGGTGAACGCCAGCTGCGGCAGCGCATCCGCTCATTGGCGCTTGGGAGGGACGGGGTGTTCAAATGCGGAATGCGTCAGGATGGGCTCTGCCTGTCAGAGCACTGCTCGGGTGTGTGCAGGCAGAGAAGAGCCCCCAGCATCGTGGTGTCCCTGGCCTGGAGCGCTCTTACTCAGCACACCGCCTCTGCATCCTCTATCACCCGCCTGCTGGCAGCTCTGCAGGTGCTCCTGCCCTGGAGGTGTCCCAGGACATTCACTGATGCGTCACGAGATGCATTATATCTGTGATGTAGTTATGGGAGCTATGGAGCTTTTGAGCAGATAATAATCTTACAGATCTTCTCCATTCGGGAAGTGTTTGTTTCATGTTGCCTCATTGTAGTGATTGGAATGTCAGTTCAGAGATTCAGGGAATTACACAAAAACTGTAGATTCTCAGTTGTCTCCTATCCTTTGAGATAAGAGCTTGAATGCTTTGTTTCTTAGTAGCTCAAAGCATTAGGACAGAATGGAAACCTGGAATTTACTCTAATAAAATCCCATGATCTATAAAAAAAATTAAAGGATTCTTAGGACCCAAACAGCATGACTTTAGTGTTCCTGACGTTCATAGAAAGGCCAGTATAATTTATTATTTTGGGAGATTGTTTCTCCATGTCTCTGAACAGTTTTTTACAGACGCTGAGATACAATTAGTGAAGATACAGCAGATGGTTTTGTTCCTTATTTTTTCAGTATCTCATAAACTGATTGTACTTTCACCTGAAACAAAAAATGTTTCTTAGCTATCAAACACACCTCAGCTGTTAGTTTCTAACTTGTCTTTTCTGAACAGCAAGTATAATTCAGCTCAGACAAGTTCTGATGAAAAGAAAGTTGAACAGCAGGAAGTGTACTTTTATTCTTATCCAGTAATACGTAACTGGGTTTGATATTTTTCTGCAGCTCAGCTTCAGTTTTTCCTGAGTGGTAGTCAGGAAATATATAATTTTTTTAGGTAGCACTGTGTAGCAGTGTGAGATGTAGCCTTTGTAATTATTATCAGCTTTTGGAGGTATCTCTCTTATCTTTGCTTTGGAACAAGTGATTGCTACCCCATAAAAAAACAGAAGGATTTGGACGTGCACTGTACACCAAGGCTGTTTAGCTAAGTTACTGTGAGCTAGGTTGATTCCCATATTTTAAAGAAATTATGAAATACTGGGAGAATATGGCAAATCCAACCATTTTTAGTTGACCAAGTTTGGTGTCATCACAGCATTTACCTCCTTGGAACACGACAAGATCTGTAGAGGCCAGTAATACATGTAATTTCAAGTCATCTGAATGTGAATGCTGGCAATTGTGTCTACTTTGGCTTTTCCTTCAGTTTGTCATATGGTGAAAAGATAACGTCACTTTTTAGCACAATGTGTACTAACATTTCCCTACAGAGAGATGCAAGATTGGTTGTGTATGAGACAGAAATGCAGCAGTTGTGCACAACCACTCACACATTTGGGCAGGCGTTCCCAGATACCTAAACCAGATTGTAGGCAGGGGGTAAATTCCAAATGTGTAACCACCATCAGAGGTGGTGGTTTTCAAAGCCTTTGACTACAACACATGGGAGTGTGCATGACCTCAGTCAGGTTTAGGATGCAACAAGGATGTATTTTTCTTTTAGGTTAGGGAATTGCAAATTATTCATGCTGCGAGAGAAACCCTGCAAGGCAGAGTGTGCAAGGAAACCACTATATAAAGGAGAATTATCTGAAGTGGCCAAAGACATCTGTTGAGGAGACAATATCCAAAGTTAAGGTATCTCTTTTTTGCCTCGCCATCCTCCTCTTCCCAAAACTGAAGAAGTAATTGTTCAATGAATAGAAAAGAATAAGAACAATTGGAACTGACTGGTCAGGTGATTCTCAAAATGTTGTTTAATGGAGGCTTTTATTTTTCATTTTTATTAACAAGGATGGGGTTACTTTTGCTTGTTCTTTACACTTCCTACATCTGTTTTTATTTTCTTATTTTAGTAACACACAGAAGGCTAAAAGCAGTTATTCTTTCACTGTCTGTACACAAGCTCTAGTGCTGGAAATATGTCAGAGAGGAGATGAATAGAGTGGCCTCTAGGGATTAGTTTCCAAAACGGAAAGAATTAAATAAGCTATGACAACCTTGAAGTGATTTTCATTTACAGTGGCAAGTGAAAACTGTGTTATTACTGGAAAAAGGATAAAGTAGAGGAGACAAACAAGAGCTACATTGTCAGCAGCACAAAGCCCCATAATCTTGGCATGTATGAGACAGAGCTTGTTAAGATACTCCAAAAAGAGCAGGGCACTCTTATCACAGACAAATTACAAGTAAGGTTGGATGCTTTTTGGATGAGGGATTCTGCATATACTGGGAATATCAGCCCGGTTTGGTAAGTTCTGAATGACCCTTGAAGCACGGAATTTGAGGTTTAAATGCTACTCCAAGAGTCCAGCCACCACTGGGCACCTGGAATAAAGCGCCTTGTTTCTCAGCATGGGATTTCATTCTCCAGAATCCATTGTAAAGCCAACAGAGATAAAACCCAAGAAAGTCTATCTCTGATAGTAAATAAGCAGACAGCTTTGGAAACCCAGAAATTCAAGTAGCTTTTCAATACCCATGATGAGCTGAAGAACTGCATGTTCTAGGGTAGAATGTCTTTCCTTTGGCAAATATGAAATTTTGCTTTTGATAGGGAACAGCACTGGAAACAGAATACTAACATCTGAAATGAGCTTAGCCTTTCCTTGTGGATAGTTTGCCTTGGAAAAAGCAGGTGAATATCCTAGCACTATCTTTGTTAGTCTCTTGAGGGCAGTCACATGTTGCAGCACTGGCCACCAGGAAACTGCGAGAGCTGAGGTTTTTTATGTGGTCTTGCTATTGCTTTTGCTTAATGAATGGACCAAATATTGGAAAAATTAAAATAGAAATAATATTATTAGTCTTATGCATGAGGCTTAAAATTCCCTCAAGTGAACACCGATGAATGAACATGTAGCCTCTTTGGTTTTGAAGGTGTCCTGGATTATAATAACTGAGGAGAGAAGATTTTGTGTAAAAGCAAGTGTTGGACCACAGGGAGAATAAGCAGTTTATAGAAAGCTGTAGGGAAGAGGGACAAACTGAATTTAGATATTTTGTCTGAAAAGAAAGAAAGAAATGCAGTCACAAGATCACTATTATGGATATACACTAGTGAGCTAAAACATAGGGGCTTTAATTACTATATGAATTGGGAGCTTTAGCTGTTTCCTGAGTTAATTTCTCCAGGTGCCTTTTCTTTCACATTTCACCTGTTTCCCTCAACTCAAACATGCAAAGCTGTGCTGCTACTTCATTGTGAGCTGCTGTTGATGAATCAAAAGCTTGTTGCTGTTCACAGAGATCAAGCAGGAGAAAGGAACTTGGCCTATGAAATAAAAAAAAAACCCCAAAAACAATGAAAGGAAGGAGAAAGTGAGAAATGACCATCAGTGGAAATGTATTTACCATTTTCTGAGACTAAGGCCTTTGAATATGTCTGGAGGATTTTACTGAGCTTTCATCATCATATTTTTGTGGTAACTTCCATTTATTAAGAAGAGTTCCAGAAAATCTTGCTAATACCTAAGGCAATGCAGAAACAGCATCTGTGAGAGGAGAAAACAAACAAACAAACAGAAGGATTAGTCTGTTGTAAGTTTATTTGTTCCTGACTATGGTAGAAGACAGCTCCACCTGAGGTCATTTCCCTTGAACTGTGTGATTGTTAAACCCTGTATGTGAGAGCATTTACGTATCTGGGTATGGATGCAGCAGGTGTATTGCAATTTTAACTCGAGTAACTGTCCTCACCTGCACTCACATGATGGATGGTAAGGTCAGCTGTGTCACAGGGCTGGCTCTGTAGCAGGCTCCTTGAACACAGGAACAGAGGAAAGTAAGTGGTAACACTGGCTTCTTTCAGAGCTGCACTAGTATGTGTCTCAGACCAATATGAAGGCAGATGACAGAAGCTCTTTTTCTGTTGGGTAGCTCTATCCTAAACAGATTTTGCTAGGAAAAGTTGAGCTATATCCTTCTTTCCTTGACTTTATATTAACATCAGTAGTTACATTCAAAGTTGACACATAGGATACCTGAAATACAGACTATCTTAAATTTAATTACCCCTTCCTGAAATTTGAGAGAATTCAATCTGTTGTAGTTTGAGTGAATTGGCAGGAGCTGTACACTAAAGGAAGAGCTGTTGATTTACCTTCAGCCCTTTACTCCCTCAGATTCTTTGTTAATTTTGGAGCTGGAGAAAAGCAAATTTCTATAGACAGGTTACAAATACACTTAATGAGGCAGAGTCAGACCGGTGGAGAGCAGGAATGGGAAATATAAGAATCCTTGTGAAAGGCATAACGAAAGAGAGAGTTTATTTGACTCACCCCTATGCAAAGTTACAATTTAAATAGTATAAATAAGTATTAGAATTAAGTGTATACATACACATATATTATACATTCTTGTTATTAAGATTTTCTGCCTTGGTTACTCTGGTTGTTGTAAAGTGGTGATGAGCAATATTATGGAACAAACTCTATTCAGCCAATTGAAGTTTCCAAAATTTAATTCATACTTGTTTATCAATTTAATTTGCAATGTTGTGAAGTCCTCATGTTTGGCTGAGTCCCTCAGATTAATAGAAGTTGGTTCACCTCAGTTCTAGGTTGTGATTTCATCTATAAAGTGCACAGAATCACAGAATGGTTGGACTTCTGTGGGTATACTGGTTGAAACACCCTCCTGAAGCAGGATCACTCAGAGGCAGTTGCCCAGGACTGTTTTAAGATGGTTTTTTAATACATCTGAGGGTGGAGGCTTTACAAGCTCCCTGTGCAATGTGTGCCACAGTGAAAAAGTTTCTTGATGTTCAGAGGGAACCTCCTGTGTTTCAGTCTGCACCCACTGCCTCTGCTCCTGTCACCAGACACCACTGAAAAGAGTCTGGCTCTGTCCTCTTTGCATCACCAAAGAGATAAATTAATTTTTAATTAATTAAATCAAATAAAATCCTCTCTGTCCTTTCCCCTCAAAAGAGCTTGCGGCCTTGCAGGGACTTCACAGGTGCCTGCTTAGATACTGAATTTCTAATACCTTATCCTGTTCTGTTTTTCAGATGTTTTTCAGATATTTTGGTAACTCAACATTCCAGTCCAAAATAACAGAGTTATCTGATATTGTTGTTGGAATCTGTTACATGGTATTTGGTAAGTATGATTTCATGGTGTAGAGATTTAGGGGGTTTAACTCTTTGATTAACTTTTAAAACCCTTCACAGCTTGTCCTAACTGACTTCTATACTCCTGTTCAGTGAGACCAAGACTCTGGTTATGCCGTATGCTCACAGCACTCAGAAATGCACATGCCTGTTCAATGCTACTTGTCATTCTTTTGAGTTTGTTCAACATTTTCTTTGTGATGGTAACACAGTAAATCACACTGATACATCACACAGCACATTGGCTGGGACTGCTGGAACACTAGGGAAACTGCTCATCATGTACTGACAAGTATTCTTTTTATTCCGATTTTTTCCCTTCAAAATTGTTCTGAGCTTCCCTGTTACATTGTAAACTCTTTGAGTCACTTCAGGACTGCTTATCATCTGCAGAGAGTCTCCCCCTGCAATAACAATAATTATACAAATAACAATTAATTATACATTATAATCCTTTGAAGATACCTGCTAAGAGGATGGTATAAGTCAAGTCATAACTCATAGAAGCAAAAAAGAGTAACTCTTCTAAAACAATTCAACCCAAATATGTTAACTATTAATATTTTTATTAAAAAGAACAATAAAATACAGATAACATTGTCATTTATCTACATATCATGTTAAAAGGTCTGTCTGTAATGTTTTTTTCTGTACCATTTTAGAATGACAGATCCAAGACCTTTAAAAATGTAGTTGGTGCCGTTAGTGCTTTTGGTGGTTGTGAATTTGCAAGGTTGGATAACTGATGATATTGCTTTTATTATTATATAGCACCATAAAAATCAATTATAATACATACAGAGGACACAATTACTCTCATGTGATCTCTTCACTGGTGCATGGATTTGACAGTTTCCAGAGAAAACATGCTCTGAGCATATAGATAATACAGATAAATATTATGAATGCAAGCAGAGATGTAGAAAATTGCCTCTTCTCCAGGAGTTCCTTGGGATTAAGCTATTTCAGAAATACAACTTAGTTCTCCCTAGGCATTGCAAGATGTCTCATCAAATATTTGTCCAAATACCATCTCCAAATGGTTTGCAGTACATTCAATTTAAATCACGAGGCTGTGGTATGAGGGGATTATGTTGAGATTTTGTTCTGGTGAGTATGACCTTGGACAAAACACCTGATATTCAGCTTGTATTTCTTTGTGTCTCTAATCTGAGATACCTCTGAACCACCTGATTTAAAGCACTGAAGATCCATTAGGCTGAAAAGGAAAACGTTGAATAATTCGCATTTCTCTCTTCTATTATTCTTTATTGAAGGAATTTTTTTGTTAATTTTTTTGGAATACAATGATTTCCAGGGAAACAGACCTGCACACCATGGAGGTTAATTGGTCTTAAACTGGGTTCTGCAACGCTTGGACACAGTGCTTTGGGTTTTTAAATCCTTTTTTTTTTTTTTAAATTTTTTTTTGTTAAATTAATAGAAATTTTACCATGAATATTAATCGAGGATGTCATACTGCTCTGAAACTGGAAGTATTATATATGCACTGGTACAGGCAGTCTTGAAAGCTGTGGCTCATTACAGGCAGGAAGATCTGTGAGCATAATGGAAAATATAATGGGAGTCTAATTAGAAAAAGGTTACTCTTCACAGAAGACCCATGATTTAGAGTATAGGATGCTAACTCTCAATAATTCTTTATAATGAAGTCAAAGGAGTAAAACAGCCACTTAGTGCCCCTTTTTTGATTTTGTCCACTTTAAACAGATCCTTTATTTGTAAAGAAATGCAGCATTATGATTTGCTGCAGGCATTTCACTGCCATTTGGGGATCAGTTTCTAAGTGCATGTGAAGGACAAGAATCTTCTTGAAGACACAAATAGTCTTAATGCCAACCTTGCAGTATCAACTTTACAATATTTATAGATTTGAGGTGGAGTCAATCAGCTTTTTGGCAAGTGTAGGAGATGACTGATAGGGAACATCTTGAACGTGTCTTACTGTCAAGGCTTGTTCACGAAGAACAGATTTCATCTGGGCAGGATATGAAACTGAGCTTCTCTTACTTTAATACAAATGATCACATTTATGACTGACTTTTATTTTTGAGTAACAGAAATATTTAGAATAGTGAATCATGAAAGAAGTGATTTTAGATTTCTATGTGAGCATGGTTCAGATCAAAAAACTCTTCCATTATATTTCACACCTTTCAGGAAAGTTGCCTTTGTTTCTATATGTTCTCATCTGACTAATTAATTTATAGTGATCACTGCTGCATGTATGAAACCCCTAGGCTTTCCAGGTGTGCAGGTACTATGAAGTTGCCAGGCATCTTGGGTAAAAGTACATATTAATTTTTTTTTGGAATCTAGGAAAGGTTTACAGAGTAAAAGGAGGACAGATCAAGGGTGTGGGACAGCCTCCAGTCATCCCAAGTTAATCAGACTTCTGTTGAATATTCTGATGAATACCATTTTAATTCCTTTCCTCCCAGTGTAGGAATAATAGTGTTGGTTCTTCTTACCCGTTGCTTTTCAGACTTTGCCGTAATTGCTTTGGAATATTTTACAAGATACAATTGTAATATACCTTAGCTTTACACATCAATAAACTACCAGTCTGTGGAATCTGGCTAGTTTTGTGATTTCTATGCACAGTGAAACTCTTTAGGATGGGTAATTATGGCATATACTTCCCTTACTGAAGAGAACTAGAGCAACGTCAAAGTACAAAGCCAAGAGCATCAGTATAGTCATAATCAAATTAAAACTCCATTCTTGCTCTGCCTGGTCCTTAGCCTGTTTGCCTCTGCCTCTTGCACAGAAACAATTTCTAGCCACCTTTTTAAACACATTTGTCTCTTGGAGTAGAGTGAGAAAAGAAATTTCTGTATAAATTTAATCTAATAACTTAATTTAGTGCCACTCCTAATTACACAAAACTGGGAAGACATTGGATACAAGGAAGAGCAGAAACCAGGTTTGGATACCCTCCAGAGGTTTTAGACTCCCACAAGGAAATTCGGCCCTAAATCTGCCACCGGAATTCATCTCTTCATAGAACTTAGATCTTCCTCACCCATGTGCTTTAGGTGGCCCTAGTGCAGGACAGGTGGAGTTCAAGTATTTAATCCATTGGGATGCATATGATGATCCCATCTGCTTGACAGCCAAGGCAGTCCATGATGCAAGGAGAATGGATTGCACTGAAGATACGTAGGCTACATAAACATTTTAAACAAAAAGCTTATGCTGCACTAGAGTATTGGCTCTACTTAGATCTACAGGCAGACTGTATTAATGCCTGACCGCATCAAAGGGCATGCCGATTTTTGTGTACTTTTGTAAGCTATGCAAAAAATAGGCAGCTACCAAAATATTTGGTCTTAGATAGCATTAAAAATATTTTCCCATATTTTAGCAAGGCATTTGAAGAAGAATTTCCATCATCTGTACAGGTCAACACCATTAACTGAGTGGATACTGTGAGATCTAAGTATGTACATCAGAATAAATGAATAAAATAATGTTAGATTTTTTTTAAAAATGCTTCTGAAAGTCTGTCCCAAGGTCCTAAGAGAAGTGATTGCAAAGTGGCCCATTGAATTGTTTTGGAGTAGACATCAATGCGAATCAGGCGTGTTTTTTTTCTGAACCATAGAACTCTAATGGTATTTTATTGTTTTTACATTTTTTTTACTATATTGTGTTTTATTGAAAGAAGGGAGGAATAAAATCAATTACATAAATTCTAAAAGCTTAGCCTGTGAATTTCTAAATTTTTTTTTTGCTTTTTTTCCTCATTTTAGCAATGTATTCATTTTATTACTGGCTTATTATTTTGCAGAAAAAAAACCAAAGCAGAGGTTGCAATAGTTCCTCAAGGCATAAAGATCAGTGGAATTAACTTGCTGCTTATAAGCATTCATTTGGACTAAGTCTGACAGAATTTGAAAATAATTGCACTTACCCTGTCAAAAACAATTTGCAATTTTATATTCTCAGCAGAAAAGTCTCACCCATAGCAGTACCTTTAGAAGTGAAAGGAAAGAAGAAAGTATAATTTTCTTGGCTTTGTCATAGTGTTATGTAATCACTTTCTGAGAGCACATTTCTCTGTTGCAACCTGTGGGAAATCAGAATCCTTGCTTTGCTCCAACAAGAATATCACATAAATAAATTGAGAATAGTTAAGAACTTCCTGCAAATATTCATTCTGTTTTACAGACAGGAATTAGTTTGGCTGCCAAAATAAGCAGGAGGTTCTACAGAAGAGGCAAATCATGGACCCTATATGATTCACAGGAAGGACAACATCCAGTCCTCTCATTTTAACTTACATGGTCTGAGGAAGGCACGGTTCTTCTTATTCACTTATGCTCAAGACTTCTTATTCAACAGCTCTTTGAAATATATTTCTTAAAAAGCAGAAAATTTACTTTTAACTTTTTATTGCAAACTTTCTTTTTTATGAAAGTGAATTAGATACTTCAACTCAAGGCATGAAAGATGCTGAATACATTGAAGCTCTGCTTCCCTGCTATTCCTAGTATTTGCCTCAGGTGTGTGCGATAGACTGACACCCTGAAGGTTTAACTCATCTGTGCCACAATTGTTCTGCACTTCATAAAAGATACATAAGAACACAGGGTTTTACAAAAAGTCTGTGACATAACTCAAAAGTATCTTTCTTGATACCCATCTTGGACTTGACCAAACCCTCTCCTTTTCATGTGTTCTGTACATTGCTCATTTTTCTGATATTCTATGAATGTTAAGTAATAGAGTTTCCATACAGGTGTATAATGATCAGTTGAAAGTGAGTGCTTTTGCATGTGGGAATGAGTAATTCTCTGTTTCAAACATATGAAACTCCTAAAGTCAGCCATTTAAAAGTTAGAAACAGAAGTCAGGCAGCAAGAATTCAAACAAGACATTTCTGTTATAATAATTTTTGAATAAAAACCACAGTGATCAAGTGGTTTATGTGTTTCAATTAGTTATCAAAATTTATGATTTGATTAAATCTTTCACTTACTTTAAGTCAGTATCTTTTCTAAGCACTGTGCATTCTTACTAAAGAAATTTGCTGTAATCCTAAGAGGGAAGCTGGGAAAGATTTTAACATGCACAGAGTCTCCACTTGTTTCATGGAAACAAGTAATATGCTTTTTTTCTAGTAGGCTGACATCAAGATACTGCTGCCCCTTTGTGCCTGGGTGATTGGCTGAGTGTCACAGCATCAGGGATATCCTCATCAGTAGTTCAGTCCTGTAAAGCATCATTTACTTAACTGTGTCAACAAGCTGAATTCACCCTGCCTTATTCATTACTTGTTCCAATAAATGTCTAGTTTGAAAGAGCTGAATCAGCTTGTGCCAACAGCCAGGGTTTGTTCCAGTCTGTGTGAGTGGACTGACATACACAAGCTGAGCATCTAACTACAAAGATGACTTAATGCTGCAAGTGTAGAGAATTTATTTTCTTTTTTTATTTACCCATAATGTAAAACGTTTTCTGTAACTTGTCCTTTTTGTTATATTTTCTTATAAACCACAATATTTTCCCCATGTTCCCCTCAATCATAATACCCCAAGAGAGATTTTTGCCTGTGAATTTCTGAGCAGTGTCACCTACCAGTAGTATTTGGTATGTGCTTGATTTACAGACAAAAAGAAAATTTTTTAATTTATAATTGTGTTCATTCGCTTCTCCATGAGATGCTTTAAAGAAGGTTTTTGTGTAGGAGATTTGCCTATACACAAATGAGAAATTTAAAATTTTTTGAAAACTCCTCTCTGCCAAATCATATTGTTCACAATGTATGGTAGAGTCCTGTCTAGGCTCAGAGGCAGAGCAAGGGTGACTCACCTGCTCTCTGCCTCCATTTGTATGAATGTTTAGATCTACGTAATGATTTATACTTGGCAAACTGTATAAGTTACGTCAAACTGCCCAGTCAAAACAAGTAGTGGGTGTGTAGGGGATGCTATGTGTACTGTGATAGTGCTTTTCTTACATGCCTCTATGACAAACAGGACCACAGTGATTCATCTGATCAGTGAGATCTATGAGTGGAAATACAAATAATTAAAATAAAAGTCTGGCTTGCTTGAAAGATACGGGAAGAAGACATTGCCTTTCATTCATACTGCTGAGCAACATGGGGTTCCTTTGATTAAAAAAGATGTTAGAAATTTCCATGGATATGTCCAATCATGAAAAGATTACTCACAGAACAGAAGCTGTTTTTCTCTCTATTTCCATGATAAAGACATTACAGAGGGTCCATTATAGTTCATTAAAATCATCTTCTTATTAACACTAAGGGATTTTTGATTGTAAACCTTTGTTTTTGCTTGCTACAAGCTGTAATGAATTAGCGCTTTTTGTAACAGTTTCCATAACAACTAAATTTTTTATGCCTTTGTATGAGTCCTGCACATATTTTTCTAAGTCATCTCCTCACATTGCACTTAAATCAGTCACACACTTTTATGCCAGATTTCATTGTGTTCTGTAAAGGCTCAGTGTGCTAGTACTGCAATCTTAGCAGCTGTGTATTATAGGCTGAGCCTAAAGTTAGTTAATATGTCTCATCTTTGTTTAATGAGAGATACTAGTATTAAGTCTAGGGTAAAATTATAAGACAGCTTGGCTGTAGTCCAACATGCCTGTTGTCCTCCCTGTGTCTCACTGTGTAGTGATGCACAGGAAATTGCCATCTCAGTGGGTGTCACCTTCACAGGAGAAAATCGAAGGCCAGAATGACATCTGTCCATCAAGTACAGCATAAATCTTAACACCACTTTTTACCTGGGTAGATAGTGATAGGACAGTGTTTTTAAACTGAGAGAGGAGAGACTTAGATTAGATGTTAAGAAGAAATTCTTTATTCAGAAGGTAGTGAGACACTCAAAGTGTTGCCCAGGGAAGTTGTGGATGCTACATCCCTGGAAGTGCTCGAGGGCAGGGAAGATGGGACCCTAGGTAACCTGACCTAGTGGATGGTATCCCTGCCATGGTGGGAAGTTGAAACTAGGTGGTCTTTAGGGTCCTTTCCAACCCAAATCATTCTATGTTTCAATGGTTGTATGATAATTGAATCAGTCCCAGTGATGTAATGAAATGGGTTAGTTGGCCCATCTCGAAGTGTGAAAGTCATATTTACTTATGAACAGTTCTCTACATAGTTGATATGTGGCCTTTGTAAGTTAATGAAATGAAATAAAAAGAACAAAGGTACAGATCAGTAATTCTCAACATTCGTTTCTGGAGTAAAATGAGCTAAGTGCAAATAACCTACCTGAGCCAGAAGTAAATTTTTTTCCTGACATATTCACAGAATTCCTTTTTTCCTCAGTGTTTTTTCCTATATGAACAATAATTAAAATACACTTTGTTCAATTTCCAGGGATGCATAAATGTTTAAAATACATGACCTAAGGAAGAGAACAAAATGTACAGGGCATTACAGAAAAGGCGCAGCCCCTAGGATTAAAAGTTCTATTTTTCTTCAGGACTTTCAAATAAGTAATCAGAAAACACAGCTGGACTTTGAATGCTCATAAAGTCCTTCCAGTGTTTTTTTTTCTTCTTCAAGACTTCCCAAGATACTTGGGTCAGCAGTGCAGCAAAAACAGGACTTGAGTTCTGCAGGGCTGCAGTTCCTGTGACTGCTGTCTCTGACTTCAAATTAGGTGGGATCAGGCTTTGAGGCCCTTTAGGCAATGCTGACCTTTTTGGATGGTGACTCAGTGAAAACTAGGAGTAGAAGTTACATTGAGAGGTCATCTGGTCCTTTCTGCTCCAAGTCCTATTTGCATCAGCACACAAAGCTGAGTATGTGAATAAATCTCTGGACAACTCACTGACAAAGGCATATGTTTGGGGATTTAACTGGCATATCCTTACAAAACCAAAAAATGCCATGCTATCAAAAGATGAAAAATTCTAATCTATGTCATGCAGAGGGATTACATGCCCATTTCCCATACAGATGTTTGAGATCTCAGCTGTAACACACGTCTGTGATGGGTTGATTCTGGCTGGATGCCAGGTGCCCACCAAAGCTGCTCTATCACGCCCCTCCTCAGCTGGACAGGGGAGAGAAAATAGAACAAAGGAAATGCTTATTGTTTGAGATAAAGGCAGAGTGAGATCACTCACCAATTACTGTCATTGGTAAAATAGACTGGATTTGGGGAAATTAGTATGGTTTATTACCAGTAAAATCAGACTAGGAAAATGAGAAGTAGAACCAAATCGTGAAACACCTTCCCACCATCACTCCTCCTTTGGCCTAGGCTTTACTTTACTCGTTTTTTTTTTCTTTTTATTTTTATGCTACCAGTGTAGCGCAATCCTTTGCATAAGCAAGCAGAATTGTACTTTGGACCGCTTCCATGTGCTCAGTGCAGTGCAAGCAGTGCAATGATGAGACAGAAGGGCACTTTATTCACAAAAAAAAAAAAAAGACCATAATGTGTGGGATATATTTTGCAGTGAACTGTGAGATAGCTGAGAGCATTGAATGGTTTTGAGTGTAGTGGAAAAACACTGCTAGAAATGTCAAACTGTTCAATACAGCAGATTTGAACTGAAAGGCTTCATTTTTTCAGTCTAGAATCGTAGAGATGTTTTGGTATCATGCAGAAGGTGGCAAATGATTTAAACCCTTTGTCCTTGGGTGATGCTGGATAGCCAAGAGTGCCTGGAAGGGTGGCAGGGGCTGCTGTGTGGCTGACCCACCATCCAGAGGCCAGCAGCCTGCACCACTCCTGGGGCCAGGGTGGGCAAGGGGGGCTGGTGGGGGAAGGCTTAAAACTGCTGCATAACCCCTTCTCCATCGAGCACCTCACTGACCCTGAGACCATAGGTAGCCATAGCCCTTGTCAGGCAGCTGAAGGATGATGTCCTGGTGCAGTCCTTTGGTAAGACCTGTGGAGACCATTGGACTCCTGGAGATGTAGAGGAGATGCTCCTCTGCTGAAGAACTGCTCTTCTGTTAGCACTGCAGCCTTGAGGAGGAGTAAACAGCTGCCCAAGACAGCAAAGTGGAAGAGCCAGGTGGTGATCTGGACTTCTCCCTGGTCCATGGTCTTAGTGCAAGCAACATATTTTGTTCCAGATATAAAATACCTGGGACCAATCCTGCCCTTCTTGCACGGTGGTGATTGCATCATTATTGCCAATTACACTTTGCAGTTACTCATGGATTTTCATCTTATTGTTTTATGAACTGCAACTAATTAATCCTCTCATTCCTCTCAGCTCAACAGACACTATTGAGAATCATCTGTATTTTTGTTTCAGTTGAAGAACCACAGTAGAGATTTCAGGAGGCTTGTCAGCGTAATTAGAGGAGTCAAGGTGGTGGAAATTGGTCTCACATCACTTGAAATCTGGGCACAGCTCTGGCTATGCATCTGTTATTTGGAGGAGTCATGCCGTAAAATTAATAGCTGTGAGCTGAAATGAGAATAAGTCTTGTTGTCTTTTGTTTGATGTGTCTCAATTTCTGAAGAGTGTCAGGGCCAACCTATTCCATTGACAGAGAGACACTGTCAGACACTGTCTGCCAGTCAGTTGTTGAGATTTAGTTCGGAGAGACTGGCAGAAGTTGTCCTGAGTGCTGAAACATTTTTCTTTTCAATTATCTTATTTCTCTGCCATGACACTCTGCTTCCTATCAGGCTTCATGCTGAGACAAGGCTGTTGATGAATGCTGATTACCTGCTGCTCAGGGAAAATGACATTTTTTTCTACAGGCAACTTTTCCGGTTCTACATGCATGAACACAGACAGCTCCTCTATGGACTGTGCTTGCAGTCAGTGTACTCTCTGATGTACAGAGGTGTGCAACAGCAGCAACTATGCTGTTTCGATACGCTAGCTAAGTCCACAACTTAAAAATACTTCACTTTTCATTCCTGACCAATCCATAGTTTCCCCATTGCAATTCCAACAGATTTGGGTTTTAAACATCTTTTTACATCAGGCCAGCCCCAAACAGCCTCATTACCTTGAGAGGAGGTATCTTGAGTATGTTCTGGCTGCACCTCCAGCAGATGGGGCAGGACCAGAAAGCTGAAAGAGGACAGTACTGCCTGCTCAGCTGGTCAAATAAACAGCACTCACAGCTAAAACCAATTAGACCAGACCAATGAAACAAACCATAAGGCATAGTGATTTCCTAAAAGGTACACTATTTGCCCAGCTTATATATTTTTCAGTCTGGTCCCTGCCCAGTTCAGCTGAATGGGAGGTGATTTTATTTCGCTTTTTTCAAAGTATCAGATCCCTACTTAGAGCGTATGCAGGGAAGGTCAGCAAAGCTGGTGGTGTCTGGAGAACAAGTCTTATGAGGAATAGCAGAGGGAGCTGGGGTTGTTTAGCCTGGAGAGAGGGCGGCTCAGGGGAGACCTTATAGCTCTCTACAACTACCTGAAAGGAAACTGTAGTGAGGTGGGGGTTGGTCTATTCTCCCAGATCACAAGTTACAGCATGAGAGAAAATGGCCTCAAATTGCACAGGGGAGGTTTCGATTGGGTATCAGGAAAAATGTCTTCAATGAAAGAGTGGTCAAACCATTAGAACAGGGAAGTGGTGAAGTCACCATTCCTGGAGGCATCTAAGGGACACGTAGATATGGCACTTAGGGATATGGTTTGGTGGTGGACTTGGAAGTGCTGGGCTAATGGTTGGACTCAGTCATCTCCTGATTCTTTTCTAACAAATGATTCTATTATTCTGTCTGTGGTCTTGCCCTTGCAACTCACACTGCACTGGCAGATTGCTGTGTTGGTCCAAATGCAGTCATTGGTGCCAGCTTTCTGGTATCAGTATTCATTGAATTCAGCTAAAAAAAACCCCAAAAACTGAACTGAAATAGAGGAAAGGTGTTCATACTTTACAGACTGTACTGCTCAACATTGGTCAGACTCATTATGGCTTATGTTATGGAACTGTTATTCCTTTGTTGTAACATGGTGCATCTTTCAAATGTTTCCATAGTGAAGAAAATTGACACCTAATTTTAAAAAGCTGCATAGTCTATGATGTATGAGTGTGGTGATGGCTGTTTAAAAAGGTGATGAAAAATGTAGACCTGTCAAGTGATCTGAACTGTGTGGACACTGAAAACTGCAACAAGACTGAAAGAAGGAAAACTGGTTTAGTTATGTATTCACTATTTATCTAGTCTTAAAAAGTTGAAGACCTTGTTTTCCCTCAGAAAATCCCTTTGAAAATACAAGTCACTATTCAGTGTTTTTTAGAGAAGTGAAGACAATGTTTTTTTTTGGCATAGATAGAGAATTTAAAACCTCCATCCTGGTAGGTGGGCTGCCATGTACAAAGAAGGAATACATGAGATCTCAAGGAGATCAACAGGAATTTTGTTTTGGTAAGGACAGCAGACTGCCTAAGCTGAGGACAAAAGTCATCTGGCCGTATGGTTTGCCACAAAATCTTGATTCAATTCTTATCTTCATTGAAACTCTGGCAATGTGTTTCTGATTTGAAAGCCTGGGGGTTTTATATGCCAAGAAAACCCCAATACTTGCTTGTTGAGAAGACTAGAAGATTTTGCTGGGATGACTAGGAGACTTGACTAGTTCATTTCAGGGGCAGGGAAGAGGAATATGTCATTGTTCTCTTCCCAATCTCAGAGAATGAAAAGGAGGGCTCTAATGTCTTTATTGGCATATTTATGCCTGTTCATTTACCTTGCCTCTGAGACATGTTCCTGAAACAGTTATCTCTGTATGGAGTGACTAGTTCAGGCTATTGCCTTAAATAAGTGTCGATTTTGTGTGCAATTCTTAAGTATGTGATAGGTGTTATGCATGGAGTGACTTCAGTCACAGTGGAGATTTTGAAGGTTATCATAGATCCATTGGAGATTAAATCACCCACGCAGTTCAGACTTCTGCAGGACCATATTTTCCACATCATTCTGCCTTATCACAAATTTTAATTGTGGATTATACTGCAGGAAATACAAAGAGGCTGAATTGAAAGTCATTAGAAATGTAAATTATTTTTGTTTCCACTAGAGTGCAAAGGGTATGTTGATGTAGAAGAGAAGTGGGGGGGGAGGGGAGGAACGCCTCTGAACTGTACATTTTCACCAATCAGTCACAATCCTTTATTATGGTACACAGTAATGGTCCAAGTCTCTGACATTAGGACCTGCTTAGCACAGAAAGAGAGGACTGCCTTTTAGGCCCTCTGGCTATACCAAACCACCTTACTTTGGAGAGAGCCAGGAGTATCCTGGCAGCTTGTCTGAATTGTTGGCTGCCTCTGCCCCTTGCAGAACTCCCAGTCACTTGAGTTGGCCAATGTTTAAAGCAACCAAGTTATTTTGAAAACATATGGCACATCTTCAAAAACTAATGTCTTCAGTCATGCACTTTATAGAAATATGAAAGTTTAAAAATTGGAAGTTTTCAGTTTCTAGTTTCCTGTCCTTTTCCCTTTACCTGTCATCCTAAAGGAGGAGAGAATAAAGACTAAAAGTATAGAAAGGTAAAAGAAAATTGGTAATCAAAACCTTAAGCAATTTCTAACAAAGGCATTTTAATAAAAAGTTATGTACATATTGTTGCCAAAAGAAAACCTAATTTTAAAAATTTTGAGGTTTTCCAGAAGTTAGGAAATTTTCCCTTTGGTATTTTTCGCAGCTTGACAAAGGAACATTGCATAAATGTTGATTTAATTAATTCCTTCCACAATGGAAGGAAGTGTAGGTTAAAGACTATGGATTTTCTTTTAATAAACTAAGGGGAATGGGTTTCAAAAAAATCAACACACTCATGATGCTGGCAGGGAGAGAATTTATGGGATAAATCTAAAACTGGCAAACCTAAAAATCAAAAGGATATCATATTAGAAGTGAAAATAAGGTGTGTTTATGAAGGAATAATTTGAGAATGCCAAGAAAGTGAAGGTTCAAAGTACCTCCAGATAGTAAGAGACGAGCAAATAGGACAGATTCTGTTAGAAATGAAAGAGAAGCAAAGTAAGTACCATGCCTTTTTAAAAAGAAAAGAATAGATAAGAAGGTAAGCAGAGATTGTTGAAGAATTCAATTTTTTCTTTACTTCAATCTACACAAAAATTTAAGACAATTGAATAATTTTAATTAAATATCTATAGAGAGAGGAATAAGTTCACAAGAGGCTGAAGTGCAGACTCAAGTATATTTAGCTAATGGAGATATGCTACAATTTCTTGGCAAAGCAATATTAAATAACATAAGGGAAATAAAAGAAGTAGCCAATGTAATTTGTGAAGCACTAGCACTTATCTGGAGATTTAATAGAGGGCAAGAAAGGTCTTGGAAGACTGAAAAATAATCAACATTATGCATTTTTGAAAAGCAGAAGGTCAACAGATTTCTGGATTTTTTTCCCTGAACTTTGGTAACTGGAAAAATTGTACTCAAGTTGTTCTTCTTGATTTTCAAGATGATGAAATGAGTTTATTGAGTACAGAGCATAATAAAACAGTCTAATTTCCTGACAAAGTGTCTGGTCTGGTGAACTAAAATAAGTGACTGATGGATCTTGACTTGTATAGTTTTTGGCAGTGTCTTCTAGGACATTCTCAAAAGAAGCATCCTTAAGAGCAGACAGTACATATAAAAAAGATATCCAACAAAACTTACAATCACTGTATGCAAGAATATAGCTCTCAAAGACAAATGGTGAATTTTTGTCAATATGTGAAGGTATTTCAAATATGGAAAGACCTGTCAAAATAATTTGACATTTTGAATATATCCAGGTTGTGTACGAGTTACACAAAGAGTTAGGAAAGCTATTGGCTCAGTGGAGATGTTCACTGAGTTTGTGACTCTTCTGAACTTTGAAAAAAAAGGCCAACTTGGTATCATGCCACCTGCAGGAGATGTTCTTTCCCAGTTAAATTGCCTCATTATCCTTATAAAATAAGCGCATTAGAGTTCTAAAACATCACAGCTAACTTTAGAGACCACTGATTAATTTCAAAAGTAAAACTTGTACTTTTTTTTTCCCCCCAGAGAATGAAACACAGATTCTTTCATATCTACTGAAACTTAATTTATCTGAAAGGTCAGTGGCTATCAATATAGCCTTCAGTCCAGGTCATTTGCATATCAATCAGTCTGAACTGAGTTTTGTCCTAATTGTTTTTGGCTAATTATGCTTCTTTTTCCTTATGATCGCTGATCCCTTATAGCATGGTTTTAATGGATGCTCGTTAAACAAATGCAGTTATATATGGGTTTTCTCTTGGGTTTTATTAATCCAACTATCTTACTTTTAAATATATTGTTGAGATAATGAAAACAGCCTTTTTATATCTTTAGCATTCTGTTAGGCAGTTCGAAACAGCTCATAGCTTGATGCTTAACATTAAAAAGTGAAAGGATGTGGTGGGTTAGCCCTGGCTGGTCACCAGGTGGCCACCAAAGCTGCTCTATCACTCCTCTCCTCAGCTGGGCAGGGGAGAGAAAATACAATGAAAGGCTCATGGGTTGAGTTAAGGACAGGGAGAGATCACTCAGCAGTTACTGTCACAGGCAAAACAGACTCATCTTGGGGAAATTGACTTAGATTTATTATCAGTCAAATCAGAGAGGATAATGAGAGATAAACCCAAATCTCAAAACACCTTCCCACCACCCTTCCCTTTTTCCCAGGCTTAACTTTGTTCCTGATTTTCTTTACTTCCTCCATCCCTGATCAGCACAGGGTGACAGGGAATGGGGACTGCATTTAGTTCATCATGCTATCTCTGTAGCTCCTTCCTCCTCAGCAGGAGGACTCTTACACTCTTGCCCTGCCCCAGGGGGGAGAGTTCCCCATGATCTTCTCCAGTGTGAGTCCTTCTGATGGGATGTTGTGCTGGTTTAGAGGTAAACCAGCAGGAGAAATGGACCCACCACAAGAGAGATTATAAGTCAGAGTTACAATTTAATGAAAGATATTACCATAAATTCACTAATACAAAAAAAACTGCTTCCACCTCACCAGAACCCAACAGTATAACCCAGTGTCCCGGGGCACAAGCCCAAAGGCGTTTGTTAGCCCTGGTGCTGAGACCCACATGGTTCCCCCAAGTCCTAAGCAAAAAGAAGTGAAGAACCTGTTGGTGCAGCTGATGGCTGTCATCTAGTCAGGAGTGATGGTCGTAGTCTGGTCAAGAGTGGTGGTTTCCTCCTGTCGAGGTCCTGCTGCTCCTCTGGATCCCATGAAGAGGTATTCAAGTTCTTCTGAGCCCCGTTTATATACCCTCAGGGAGCACCCAGTCCCTCCCCAGGGCGGGGACTCACACAATGGGTGATTAACTCTGTGAGTCATGGTGTATGGTTGAGCCGTTGATGGCCCATTAGCACCCATGCCCCTCAGGCTGGGTGTGAGGGTGCTAACGACTTCCTGGGTAATTGCTGCGAATGGTCCATTGTTCTTGGGGAATGAATGTAGAATACATAGCTTTAATCACCCCCACACAGTGATAACTGGTCCCTCCTGCTGAACTAGGACAGATGTAGTTCTTCACTAACTATTCCAGCGTGGGTCTCTTCCACCTGGTGCAGTCCGTCAGGCGCAGACTGCCCCCGAGTGGGTCCCTCATAAGGTCACAATTCCTGCCAGCAAACGTGCTTCTTCCTGGGCTCCTCTTTCCACAGGGCCACAAGTCCTACCAGGAGCCTGCTCCAGCACGGCCTTCCCATGGAAACACAGTCTCCTTTGGGTGTCCACTTGCTCTGGTGTGGGGTTCTCCATGGGCTGTAGGTGGATCTCTGCTCCACCATGGTCCTCCATGGGCTGCAGGGGAACCTCTGCTCTGGCACCTGGAGCACCTTCTCCCTATTCTTCCTCACTGACGTTGGTATCTGCAGAGTTGTTCCTCTCACATGTTCTCTCCCCTCTCTCTGACTACAATTGTACAGTTTTGTTCCCCCACTTCTTAACTCATTTATCCCCTGGGTGCTACCACTGTCACTGGTGGGCTTGGCCCTGTCCAACAGTGATGTGGTTTGGAGCTGGCTGGCATTGGCCCTGTTGGACAAGGGGAAAGCTTCTANGCCCCTCAGGCTGGGTGTGAGGGTGCTAACGACTTCCTGGGTAATTGCTGCGAATGGTCCATTGTTCTTGGGGAATGAATGTAGAATACATAGCTTTAATCACCCCCACACAGTGATAACTGGTCCCTCCTGCTGAACTAGGACAGATGTAGTTCTTCACTAACTATTCCAGCGTGGGTCTCTTCCACCTGGTGCAGTCCGTCAGGCGCAGACTGCCCCCGAGTGGGTCCCTCATAAGGTCACAATTCCTGCCAGCAAACGTGCTTCTTCCTGGGCTCCTCTTTCCACAGGGCCACAAGTCCTACCAGGAGCCTGCTCCAGCACGGCCTTCCCATGGAAACACAGTCTCCTTTGGGTGTCCACTTGCTCTGGTGTGGGGTTCTCCATGGGCTGTAGGTGGATCTCTGCTCCACCATGGTCCTCCATGGGCTGCAGGGGAACCTCTGCTCTGGCACCTGGAGCACCTTCTCCCTATTCTTCCTCACTGACGTTGGTATCTGCAGAGTTGTTCCTCTCACATGTTCTCTCCCCTCTCTCTGACTACAATTGTACAGTTTTGTTCCCCCACTTCTTAACTCATTTATCCCCTGGGTGCTACCACTGTCACTGGTGGGCTTGGCCCTGTCCAACAGTGATGTGGTTTGGAGCTGGCTGGCATTGGCCCTGTTGGACAAGGGGAAAGCTTCTATCAGCACCCTACAAAACCCATACCTGTAGCCCCCCTGCTACCAAATTCTGGTCATGCAAACCCAATGCATAGGCCTTCAGATGGCTTATTTAAGAACAGATATTCATCTTAGAGTTGAAAGTGAAAGATGGTGCAAGGAGGATGCTAATTTCCCTTCATGTTGGTTTTCCAGAATGCATTCCCAGTATTCTCAGTGAAATAAAACTGCTCATTTTTCCTGGAGTTGGAGGCTAGAAAATTACGAGGGCTTCAGGTCCAAGGCAGTTCATTGCTTGGTTTACCTGGAAATAAAAGACCAAAAAGCTTCTAGTCTCTCAATAATTCATTACCCTGCCAAGTACATTGGCAGGAAAGAAGGTGGAGTACAAAAGATGTCTGGAAAACCCTATTTTTTTTTGCTGGTAACCTGCCTGACTTTTAACCTTGAAGTTAATGAGAATTGACAGTTCTCCATAAGGTACTCTGATTTAAGAAATATGCAGCTGTAGAATATCTAATTGGAATTTCTCAAAACAGTGGTAACTGCCAAGGAACATAGCAAATCTCATTTCCATTTGGTTCATTGCACTGTGCCTTAGTTTGAGAGTTCTGATGTACAAGCTGAAGTGAATAATCAGCTAATCTTAAAGTCCCATTGCCCTTTTCCAGGGGTGAGAAATTATAGGACTCAGGCTCTACTAGAAGCATAATAAGTAAATACAATGCACAGATACAAGTTCAAAAAATCAGATACAAAAGTGAACATTTCACAGGCAAGGGAATTATTGAACTAAATACAGATGCATTTTATTCTTTACAATGTCCCATATGAATTTTACAGAATTTGTGAAAAATGAGTGGTTGAGTACTTCCTAGTTATTTTTCTATATCACAATTTTTAACGTGACAAGAATAGCATAATCTGCCATAGTACCACAGTGGTTCATGTAAGGAAATAGGAGAGAGTAAATTCTCTGCGGTAAGGAAGAATTTATTTTGTATATACTGCCCATGGTTTAACAAAATTCAATCATATGAGTGCTGAAGAGGAAAGGAGTTTTTCGGGTTGATCCAAAGCTGTTCATTTTATGAGAAAAGAAATTTTACTAAGCTGTCCCGACTAAGCAATCCTGAAACACTCCTAACGGTGAGGTGGAGTGACTTAGCAGAAACATATTGAGGAAAAAAGGCAGCTCTTTGCTGGAATCTTTCCTAACTAATCAGAATGCTTGCAAGGGAGCTGGAAGGCTATACGTGGGAAGCTTGGCTATGTAGTATTTTATTCAGCTATTGCAAGCTGAAAAATACAAAAGGTGCAACCAACTCTCTGTCCCCTCTCTTTCATCTTTTTATGAGGCTGATGAATCAGAGCAAGGCCAGTTTGGCACACTAAACTTTTCCAAACTGCAATTTCTCTGGTCTAGCTAATAGACTAAAAGTATGGTGGTATTTTTGTGAAAGTTTATTTTCCTCCTGTTTTTCCCTTAGTCTTTTTTTCTTTGTCATCAGATCCCTTACAAGATTAAAAAAAAACCCAAATGTAACAGAGTCTGCATGTTAGCTCAAGTATAAAACTTCTAGTATAAATGTGAAGCATTAGTCAAGCTTGCACAAACTCACCTTTGCTTTAATGAATAGCACCTTCCAGTTTTAACATGTCACCCATCCATTATATGACTAAAGTGTGCATGACCATGGGCATCCAATGATTTCAGTCTTTACTGTGTCTTCACAAACTCTCTTCTTCCTTTTTCGTATTAGATCTAAAGCAGCAGCTTCCAAGACTGTCTTTCCCATAATTCTTTGATGGCTAAGCAGCTAGTTTTTGCCTCAGAATAAATATGGAAATTTGAAATAACAGACCCCTTTTCTTGATGTTAATAAGTGATTATTTGTAAATCAGGTAAAATTACTTCTGTCAGCTGTATTTATACAGCTCATTGCATCTCAGTATTTTGCTGTGTATAGTCTCTACAAAAATTTCCTTCATTTAGTGGATACTGGTAGTATAACAGTTGGACTGTCTGAGAAGATATCAAAACTAATTCATTAATAAATAACCTTAAAATCTACCTAGCCAAAAGGACAAACCTGAAGGAAGTTATACATTCACAGACAAGTGCTGTGACGGAGTACATGTGACTAGGAGCAAGGGACATACTCTTTGATTTTACTTTTTGATTTATCATGCAATGTGTCATATGGATTGGCACTGGGTTCTCAGAGTTACAGCAAAACACTGCTCTCCATTTCTCACCTGTCAGTGTTGTCTGTCATTTACACAGAAGACAAACAAGGTATTTTTTAAAAAAATTCTCTTTAAAACCTGAAATAGCTTAAAAATGTTCTAAAGAGTTTGTGGGAGAGAGCCCTCTGAGGGTCAATCTCTGACCAAGTACAAGGCTTCACAGAGCCTCTGGAACATGACTCCATGGTAATATAAAAGAAAGTGTATTTGCAAAATGGAGCAACTAGGACTGATTCCCCAGTGTCCTGTAGCCTATAAACACAGTAACACATTTTGAACAGTCATAAAGACTCTAGTCTGAGAGTTGCTTATGGAGGCAGAGACATCATCTCTCCAGAGACATCAACAGTGTTTCCAGGGGCCTTAGAGGCTTCTAAAGGCTGCTGGAAATGAGTAGGGAGAGGAAGGGTTGCTGACATTTGTGAGGTGTTGGTGTCTGTCATAGGATGGGGGTGCCCTTGCACAAAACAGGAACCCAACAGTTCAGTAAGTCTTCTGGATGTTTAATGCATCACAAAAAGTGTGTCAATAAGGTATTTTCCTTGTAGTACAAACAGCAGCTTATGGGTTCTGATGCAATGAGTGCTGTCAGGTTTTGCTGTGATATTCTGAGATGTTACTCTCCCTACCCAGAGGAAATTCTGGTAAAAGTGTAGGGAATGTGCGCATTCAAATGATGCTATTTTTAGAGATAACATTGGCAGGACAAGAAGAACATAATTTAAGAATGCCACTGCTGATGGGTATTTTGGGACAGTGAAAATGAGAAAATTGCATTTCTGCAGGCCTGGTTCATCTGCCTGAAGCTTGAGGTGGAGTCAGCAGTGAGCTCCAGCTGACTAATGCATACACTGCTCTGCTGAGGATGGAAACCTGCTTGCCAGCTTCACAAAGAGAGGTTTTCTCAAAGAAATCTGAGCAGTGAAGCCCTGAGCCTAGCTTTTCTTTATAAGGATTTTAGTCACATTAGCAAACAGGTGCAATAATGTAGTACTAATACAATAAATAGAAAAATAATGTAGAAACCCTGAGGCTGTGAGAGATAAGATTTTGTGTGTGTGCATAAATATGTATTTCTGAGAATGAAAATGCACATGGGTGTTCCAATACCCGAAAGGATGCTGAAAATGCTTTCCTGGCTCTTGAACTTGTATTCACTATTGATTTTGTTCCTTTATATTTGACTTATCGAGTCAGAAGATTTTAATTTCAGTATTTTAAAAATGAAATTAATTTACTGATTCAGAACAGCAGGTAGGATGAAAGGAAAAAGACCAGTGACAGAAGGTACAAAGGTCAGATGTGTTTTTTGGTCCACATCTTCACATGAAGTACCTTTCATGTGATGCTCTGTAGCTGAAGAGAGGATGCAGTATTTGAGATCTGTGTGTACCTGCTATGTGTGACACATCTGGTTCATGACTTTGTCACTGTGGCAGTAGACTAAACCTGAGTTTTTTACTGTATTATAACATGCTGTGTTACCTTTTTCCCCAGGCTTTTGGAAAGCCACCTTTCCCTTCTCCCAGGTCCTTAGAAACCCACCTCCCTTTTCCCCTGGCTTCTAGCAAAGACACCTCTCACCTTCCTAATTAGTATTCAAGCCCCCTTCTGGCTGTGTTCTGATTGGTTTCCCTTGTATCCCTCCCCTTTACCCTGGCCATGAGCCCTATAAAGGGCCTGACCAGGTGAATAAATCTCTCTTTCTGCTTCCTGTTCCTGGAGTGTGTGAGTCCTCCTTACTGGGACCTGGGGAGGACCCTGTGGCCTGCCACCCAGCCACGTGGAGGGGGACAGGGAGGGGGAGAGCGTGCTCTAATCAACTGTGCTAAATGTCACCATATTATATCAGGCAATTCTGAAGATGTGTTGGTGTTAGTAATCATGCCTGCCAGAATCAACACATTATGACTAAGCCTCCAAGATCCTAGAGCAAGCACCCACACATGTAATGACTTCCTACAATGTCAGTCATCCTGAAACAGGGTCTATCCAACCATCACTCAAGTGGAAGTTGACAGAGATGATGGGCTGAGATGCTCTCTTCAAACTTGCAGAGACAAAACTGCAATCTTTGTTTCAGTTAAAGGTGATAGAATGACCCGTAGTGCTTTGCTGCTACCCAAAAGTGTTAATCTGTATAAAATAACATGTCAGGCAAGTCAAGTTAGTCCTGTCAGAATGTCCCGATGTTTCTATCATACAGTGCCTATAATCACCACAGAGAGCTCCTCATGACCTGTGCTTGACCCATAGAAAATCTTGTGGCATTTTTCTCTGGGAGATACTGTGATGTCTTAAGCAGTGAACCCACCTGGCCCACTCATCAAATAAATATAGAGTGACTGATTCAGGAAGAGGGCATGTGAAGAAACGATGGTGCCTTACTTCATTTTACTACACGAAATTCAGGTCAGAAAAAATAGTGGGTTTTTTTTCCCACATAACTTCATGTTTACTTTCACAGCATCGTGTGAAATGGTAGTTACAAAAGCCAACAGTCTAGTACTTCTTCCTTTCTCCATTCCTCAGGATTTAATTCCACCTTGAATATTATGAAAGTTTAAGACAAGTAGCAAGTCTTGAGTGCCAGAAACTCTATCAAGAATGCCAGAGTGCACTGACTTAATTAGTTGGAAATAAAATGTGTGATTAGAATAATACCTAACACCCTCTGATAATATCAAGAAAGTCTTCTAGTAGGGATATGATTAAAGAGATGACAGAAAAATCGAGTGACACAATTTGTTGCTACTGAACTTTTAAAATTAGCTAGAATCTAATTAGTCTGTCATGAAATAAAAGGTGATAAATTTCATATTTGGCTCAATTGTTCTGTTAAAAACAATTACAGGTCATGAGGGATGTTTTTTCTTTGTCCTGCAGCAATAGTAACCTTTTTTTAATCAATAACAAAACCTAACTAATATCTTTGGTAATCATAACTTGTTTTGCAAAGTTGTGGCACATCCATTTCAATATTTTATAATGTATTGTCCCTTCTCTCCAAGGAATTTGAAATTTTTTTTGTTCTTAATTAAAGCAACATCCTTTAGAATATACCGGACTTGCAACGTATTTGGTCAGGGATGAACCTTTAGTTCTGTGCTTGCTTGGTCTTTACCTAAAATGGAGGGGATCCAACTGGTACAGGAATATAGATCTGTAATAATATTGGATCCTTTGTTTCCTCCAGTGTCATGAAGATTCATTGTAGATACTTTAAACTGAAGCAGTGTTACTGGAGCTGACTGTCTGGGCTCAGTTCCAGCAGCTTAGACTCTAACTCCCTGCTAATGCTGCTCAGCTGGTAAAATTAGTTATTACTGTGCTCTGTTCTAGTGAGTGCCACTGGAATAAATATTCAGTAGAAACTCAGTGGCATCCTTATGGCTTTGCCGACCTGAGAGACTGCAGGCTGGTGTAAGCCTGCTCTGCCTTCAGACTGCACCACAAGGGTGTCAACCATCTCTAATCTATAATGCAGGTGGTTGTGATACCCTGGTACTGAACCTGAGCTGCTAGCTCCATGCAAGGTTTATAATCTCAAGCTGTGCTATCACCATGGGTTTGTTCATCCTAGAGAAAAGAAGGTTAAGGAGAGGTGGGTTTAAGCACAGCTGCCAGTGATCTAAGGAAGGGTTATAGGGAAGACAGACTGTTCTTGGAATTATACAATGAAAGGACAAGGATCAATGAGCATATGTTGAAGCAAGGAACAAAGGGAAATTCCAGTTGGATGTAAGGAAAAAAATGATTTGGTGTGAAAGAGGTCCAGCACTGAAAGAGGTTGAGCAGAAGGTCCTTGGAATCTCCACCCTTGGAAACATTCAAAGCTGGACAGGATGAGGTGTGAACAACCTGCTCTAGCTTAGAAATTGGTCCTGTTTGAAGGAGGAGGTTGTGTTAGAGTACCTCAGATGTTCCTTGCAATCCCAACAGGTCAGCAGGAAGGGGGCACTTCCTATATATCCTAATGTTACATGCATTCCTTCTTCCTCTGTCTCCCTCTGACACATTGATTTTTATGTAAAAATACATTTTTCAGCATTGCAGGATTTAATTTAGAAATTGTTTTTTAATGGTAACTTCTTATGACTTGTTACAGTATGAATGCAAAAATACCACCCTAATCCTCAGGAAAACAAATTTGTGAGGAAAAAATTTCTTGATCCTTTCGTTGTGCCGTATAATTTTGAACTGGACAGCAAAATAGCCTCCTGTAACTTGAGCTGACAGAAGGGAGCATGTCCAGTCCTCTTGTTTCTCAACCTCAAACTAGTGTTGTTGCACAGTTTATTGCAGAGCTCAGCCCACTCTTCTAGCACACCAATATATACATCCTTCCCTTCTGCTCTACCCTGGAGTAACTCTAAGCAGAGGGAGTAACTCCATACAGAGGAAGGAGATGTCATTCTTCCATTTGTATTATATAAAGCTTGTGGAGATCTTGAATTCCCTCTTCACACTCAAGATGCACATTGATATCAAAGTTAGGCAAGGAAGACACTTCTCATTTCACTTCAGCCATCACCCCAAGTCTTGTCTTCAATCAGGGACACCAGTGACCAGTAGGGCTTCCTTCCTGGCACTGTACTCTACGGAGCCAAAGCAATATTGATGTGTGTCGTAGCCAAGAAGCTTGCATCGCCATAACTGTCAAACCTGGATTCAGTGGGCATCCCTTTCCTTGGGAGCTCTTCCTTTCTTAACAGGCAAGAGAAAAGTGGAGCATTACTGTGCTACAGAAAGGTGCAGGTGGATGCTGAGAGGGAAGATAGGTAGGATTCTTTCTAAACTGAATGTGAAAGACACCTACCCAGAGTGGAAAACAGTATAATTAACTAGAAAAAAAGAAAAGAGAAACACTAGAAAAATGTATTGAGGAAAACAGCATCTGGACTGCAGGGAAGCACTATACTCCCTTGCCAAAGAGTGAGTTCTTCAGTGCAACTCAGATGCAATTCCTTACCCAAGTACCATGTTTTTGCCAGTGCTCAGAAGGAGACATTTTGAGAAAAACATGGCAAGGTGGATACTTCTGCTTTTCCAGTATGCTTCAATTGATGTGTCTTTAAGACACTTCCTAAGCTAGAGTTTGGATTTATGTCATAGACTTTCACATCTCCTCATGGACTCTTTCATGAATTTGTCCTCTGAGACATTGCATCACCAGAAGCAACATCCTGGTAATGGTGAATCCTACAGGTAAAAATAATTTCCTTTGGTTTGTTTTAAATCTGTTACCCAATAACATGAACTTCTGCGGAAAACCCATGTTCAAAAAATTAACTTGGTTGCAAAAATAGGTTCTGCATAGAGAGTATTTAAGCTGTTTCCTATGCAGGGAGAGGGTTTGGTTTTTGTAAATGAGTTGCTGGGCTTATTTAGGAAGGGAAATCCTACCTTTCATATTAAAATGACAAAAACACCAAATATTTCCAGAACTCTTTCATAATCAGCAGTTCCATGGCAAGGTTTTATGTACCCATAGTGAATGTTCTTAAGACACTGATATTTTCACTCATTGGTCCACAGAGGTTTCTGAGATGAGTAAAACAATTATGCCAGTCCCACATCCCTTATATATGTGAGAAATACTTGAATTCAGCAGTTTTTGAGTGAATAACTGCTAGCTTTAATTGACTTTTTGTTGACATAAGGTGGTATCAATTCTTTACACCTTCCATTCTTTCACCAAGAGAGGCCACAAAACGGAGATTTTTTTTTTCTGTTCTTTTGACTCTGTCTAGCTCAAGATCAACCATCTTCTAGGAAAAATTCCAGAAAAATAATTTCAGATTTTTTTTCAACTTTGATGTCACAGTAGATAAAAAAAGCATGGGGAAAAGCTACTTGTATGTATCCTCTTATCCAAGAAGTGCAGTGCTTGGTTGTTTTGAGTTGAATGCCTTTCCTAACAGACTGGAATGACTACCACGACTGTTTAAAAATTCTAGTGAGCCTTTTAGTACTTGAGATCATGAAACAAATACTTGTTTTCTTGACTCTGTCTCCTTGTAGGGCTGTAGCAACCCATTCATGAATCAAGAATCAATGTGGAGACAACTTAGGGCTGCCTCTTACTGGAATAATGCTTGTACACACTGCTTTGCTCCTGACTTTCAAGCTTAATAAGAATGCTCATATTATAACCCATCTCAGTGAAGTAATTATGTGTAATTGAATAATTAGCCGTTACAGCTGTTTGACTTACTGGCACTTAAATTAATTAAACTAATGTGATGCACAACCACAAGTTAATTTCAAACAAGGAAACCATAGAATGATCCCTCTTGAGGGTGTCTACACAGGCAGTGATGTTGTGGTTGAGCAGAAAGTGAAATGTGGAGGCTTCTGGAACCTAGTACACAGTTTACTTTTAACCAGTGGTGAGACACAAAATTAAATAATAAACTCTGTAATAACCCTAAACAAAACAAAATACAAGACTCTGGAATGAAAATAATATCTTCCTCACAAAAACTTGCCACACTCCAAGTAGTAAGAAATAAAATTTATTTAAGACAAATAATAATGCATATGTTTATTATAAACATTTCTCATTGGTGGCCAAAGCTAAATTTGGATTTAGCTCAGTACCTGCCTGTATATTTTATTTTCTTCTACATTAAAATTCAGCATTTGAGTCTTGTGCTCAGCCAACTATTCTGGTATGCAAATGAATTTAATGGATTGACTTTTTGCTCATATATCGAACACTCAAATCATATGAAAAGTAATAAGATTCAGAATATGAACATCAATAAAGAAAACTGAAGTATTAACATAATGAATAGCAAACAAAATGCTGCCTTTAAATCTATGGCTTTGGAGACATTCATAATCCTACGATTACTTTACTGAAAAGAATGTGCTACTTAGTTTTGCCTCAGAAAAGCACTATTTATGTAGTTACCTTCTTCATTTGGAATATGGTCTATGCATTTCTTCAAAGAAAAATGTCAAAAGTCACTCTTGCTGCAGCAGATGAACAAAACCTTCATTCTGTTTCCCCCTAAGTCTTTGCATGCTACTGAATTATATGACTATAAATAGAGGTTCTGTTTACTGTGATGTATTTTACTTGTAATAGGGATAAGCAGAGAAGTACATGTCTGCTCTGTACTCTGAAAATCTGAAAAACTTTCTTGTAGTGAATAATGTTGGAAGTCTAAAATTCTTTTTTCATGAAGGAGAAAACTTCAGTGAGTTCCTATAGACTTCTCTCCCCTGGAGCTGAGTCTGGTGTAGGTTATCACTTCACACAGTAGGGAAACAGGTTACCTGAGTAGAATACTCTTCTTTTGAAAAATCTGCGCAAGAGAAACAGAAGCTCTTGACTTCCTCAGGGGAGAAACTCTATGACCTGTAGCAATATTTTCTGCTTTTTACAAGCAGAAGCTCAAAGAATTCACTTAAAAAGGAAGAAAAGATAGAGATGTCCTTGAGACTGAAGCTGCTTATGCAAACTGAGAGTTGCTTGGAGAAGATACCAGCCACAAGACTATTTTATGATTCTTATGTCTTATTTCATAATAATTTATGCTTTTTAATATCTTACAGCTTCTTTTCATGGAATTGACTGGTAACCACCAGAGGGTCTATTAGTTTAATAAGATATTACACTGTGTAATAGTGCATGCAGTTCTTTTCTCCCAAGGTTTTCTCCTCCAGATTTTCTTTCATTTTTCCTGAGGGGTAATTTGAGGTATTGTGCTACACTTTTGTGCCCCAAATAACCAGCAGCTTTTAATGTTTGTTTTGGTGACATAAACCAGGTGTTTTAATAGAGTGTTTAAATCAGCTCTTTAATGCTGAGAAATTGTAGGATGCATATTAACACCTTTCGTCAGTTAAGTGGCTAATGCTCTATAAGCAAGATTTTTTATTAGCTAGGTGCTGATAGTGAAGTTTGTGGGGCTTTTCAGTGTATTTGAAAAATTGACCAAAATAATTCTGAAAGCATCACAATTTAAGGCTGCTAGGATAGCAAAAAGAGGCAGAATCCTGACCTCTGAAAAAGATAATTAGTAAATGAGACTTGCACAATCATTCTACCCTGTGCAACAAGAGAAACCAGAGGATCAAGAATCTCAGTATTTCAATGAACTTGGATGAGTCAGTCTTTTTTTTTAATTTCCATGATGAGGCACTTAGATAAGTTCTCTATAAGAGTTGCTCTTTGTAGTTGATGAACAGGGATGACTATTTATATATAAATTTGTGTCAGAGTTTTCAAACTGAATCTGGAATTCCTTCCAAAGAGGTTCGGAGCCAACGCCCTGGGGTGGTAGAGATGGCCAATAAAGGAGACAAAAGACATGCATATGCAGACACTAACGACTCTGGCTAGGTCCTTTGTTGGGGTCTTTTCCCCTAGCAGGGGAGAGAGGGGGTTGGTGTTTTTCTCTGGTTTTTCTGCGCAGGTCAGAGAGCTCAGGCTGTCGCCGGAGCAAGGAGGAGAGAGAGAGAGAGAGAGACACTGGAGATCCCAGCATCACTGGATACTGGATTTTGTGTCCCTTTTCTTCCTTTTCCAACTCGACTGTGCTCAGCCGTGGGTGATTATAATTACTACAAAGCTTTCAATAAGAAAAGCAGAAGCCAGCCTGGGAACTATTTATCATCTCGCCAGAGAGGAGACCCCGGCCGGCCGGCCGGGCGCGACACCGCCACCTGCTGTCCGTAAATATAAACTGCACCCCTGAGAGGGAGAGCGAGGCAGAGGAGGTGCCACAGCGCCACCTGCTGTCCATGGATATAATTGCAGTCCCCCTTTTGGGGACCAGCCAAAAGGACCTTTTTTGACTGTTTTGCCTTGTTATTTGAGGGGTGGAGTGGTTTTGTTGCAGACTGTTCTGTTGTTGTTTGGTTCTTCTCTGAATATATATATAGTTGTGGTTAAGAACTGTTATCCTTTTATATATATATATTTTTTTCCTTTCCCTAATTAAAATTCTGTTTTTCGTAAATTTAAAGGAGAGAGATTATTTCTTGGCCAGCATAATATCTTAGTTCTCTCTTGAACTAAGACAATTTGTTACTCTGAGTTTCTACTAACCCTCTTCAATAGGCTAAGCAGAAACTTGATTTTTACTTACCAGTAATATAAATGTTCATCTTGCAGCAAATATGATTGTTCTAGTTTAGAGCATGAGAATGACAGAAGATTATCTAGAGATTAGTATTTTTCTTCTCAGATGCAGGCTTTCCATTATCAAAATAATTGAATTAGCTAGAGATCTATGTAAAAGTCTAAAATTTGTAAAATGCTATTTCATAAACTATTATACATGTCTAGATTTAAATATCTTGAAGTGGATTTCAGAAAACATCCTAAAAGATTTTTTTAGGAAAAGTACTATAGTTGGGACTCAGTGACATATTCATCAATGGCACCTTCTCCTCGAAAAGCAGTACTTCTGCAGAAAAGAAAAAAAATCTCAAACCAAACTGCTGGTATGATGCATCAAATGCTGCAAATTTTATTTTATTTTGTTGTTTTGTTTTTTTGTTATTGTTGCCCATTTGTTTTTGTGGGTTTTGTTTGTTTTTGTTTGGTTTGATTTTTGTTGTTGTTACAACAGTGCTGAGTTTTTCAGCTTAGGAAAGATAAATGTGAGGTCTTTCAAGGGAAGGATGAGAAGAAAACATGATTATAAACTCTAAGAAAAATTGACACAATTTTGACTATGTTGTAACTTTTTGTGTTTTAAGTTGACCTTTATAAATCAGCCAGCTTTTGTTAGACCCATCAGACTGAACAAATAGCTGAGATGCTGTTAACATGCTTTTAAAATCAAGGATGGTAGTCTCCAGATATAGATCCTAAGCTGTTCTTCAGCTTCTTTGCATGGAATGATTGCTGCCAAACAGACGGAATTGACCCCAGTTTATGGAACGCATGGACTATTATAAGCACTTGTAATCCTGCTACCTTGATTTTAAAATGGAGAATCCAGATTAATCCTTGCTGCCATCGTGGTCTGCTGGGCTATGTCAAAAGGGGCTCAGGGACTAGTTATGGGGCTGCTGAGAGATCTAACCACAACAAAACTACCTTGCAGTTACTGACTGCACAGATCCACTCTGGACTGCACTGCACTGTGTCTTCTCATAGCTGAAGGCTGGATCTGTGAATCAGCTTACAAAGACTATCTTAAAAAGCTCCCATGGCTGCTTCCATGATGAGAACCTCTAACTATGAGGTTGAAAAGCCTGGTTCTATTGTGCAGATGAACTCTTCATCTTGATGCTGAGCAGACAGCTCAGAGAGTTCACAAAGGGAATTATGATCTTGTTCTTCCCATCTGTGACAGAACAGAGGAGAAAACTACTTTAAAACTAGAAACTGCTTGAGAATGAAAAGAAGAGCTGCATACAAAGGATGAGAGGGTTTCTCTGGTTGAAGGGTTTCTTTTGTTGCAAAGCTTTTCTTCCTTTGGGAATTAAACACCATACGGGGTGCCAACCTGCTTCTGTACTGATGTATGTTCATGCTCATTATTATTTCAATATATGACCATCATAAGTCTGGGAAGAAAATTTCGATTAGCTTTGAGAAATTAACTCTTCTGAAATAGCCCAGTGCTTATCTCACACCATGTTACCATCGTGGATTCACCTCAGCTTGGCCACACAGATTTCAATTGCTACTTCCTTGGCCAACCTCTAGTCCCACCACTAATTCCGGTTATTTTATCTGTGTGTGATTCCAGCATTAGGAAAAGATAAGCAAATGTCAGAAGGTAAAACACATTGAAGAGCTGCTCTAATGGCATCTTTGTCCAAAATGGTCACCCTCTTGCTGAGCGATTATTGCCAACAAGTTAGTGCAGCCCAGAGAACAATTAATGTTCTTCTGAGAAAATGCACCTGTATCACACCCAAACCTGAAACAAGAACAACAAAATATGAGATTGTTTTGCAAAGCTCTCACATCAGGTTTTGCATCAGAAATTTCCAGAGCTGGCATAGCTACTTTTTATAACTCCTCTTTTTACATGTTCTTAATAAACAAACCCTTTTCTGGGAGACATCAGAGACTTGACTGGCTTTTACAGCACTCTACTGCTGCCCCAGAAGATAAAACAGAAGTTGAATCACCTCTATTGGAAACCCATAAGGGTAGCAAGCAGTCAAATATGTTGAAATTGAACTTGCTAATGCCTTAAGCCAAGACCAAATGTTTTAGCATCATTAACATTATTTTATTGCATAATGCTATTGGCAGAGCATCTGCAAATCTGTTGCAAACTTCTCTATAAAGTATTCAGGACTGGGTTTTTAAAACTAGAGCTCACTAGAAATTTTTGTAGGTTGTAGGGAAAATATTGTCAAAGCAACACCAAAAATGATTCCAAGTCCTGATACTGCACTGATTTTAATAACAATCATACAATTCATCCCATGATACAATAACAAAATGTTTTACACAGTTGGCTCATGATTTTGACTGTGCAATGCATTTTCCAGACTACTGGGCAAAGGCCAGTTGTAGTTGCTCCTTTCCATGTAGTTAAGTTTAACCATACACACTGAAATTAATTAGTACCAAAGCATCAATTTGATCTCAGTAAAGCCCTTATTAGAAATGCATTCCCATATAAACTAGGAATTTCCTCCTTGTCATTATATGTCACATTAGTGGTATTCTTTTATATTTTTTCTCAAATGAGGTGGAACACATAGTTTTAATGGCACTATAACTGAATGTTGTTGTTCATACTGAGAATTAATATTTCCTACCAATGCATAATTCTCTATAGATTGACCAACACAGAAATCTTTTTTGATTGAGAAACTACTAGCAACTGGCTTTTTAAAAGTACCTTGTATGTCTTTCTGTGAGTGCCAGATTTACTTCTTAAAGCTCTCCCTTATGCTTAAAAAGTTTAAGCATGAGAATCATTCTATTAAAGTCATTACCTGAATTAGCACGTGCTCAAGTGTTTGCCTGAATGTCATTTTAATTAGGAGAGCATTACATATAGGAGTGAGGTGACAGACAGTTTTCCTTCCTGCTAGCCTCTCATTTCTTCCTGATCTCCACAGTTAAGGACAGGGCTCTGAATAGGCCTATGGATGTTTGAAAAATCTGACATTGCTTGTGTGCACTAAGTTCCAATATAAATGCAGTGAGGTTACTCTCCCAGCTGGCATCAGTTCTGTCATACAGGGAGATGATGCGAATGAACCTACTTTTTCTTTTTCAGATGTGATACTCCTGAAATTTACAAATTTCTTGAAAATTAAATATCATTAGGTTTTCCAGAGTAAAATTCTCTTACACCTTTCACCTTTATGTTATACATAGACCTGAATATTCAGGATACCATCCTGGTCTCCTTAGAAATAGCAGGAGATAGGCTAATGATTTCAAATGGGATAGGATCTCACACATACACACACAGTCCTGTTGAAACAGAAGACCCCCTGTACTTCAATATTTAATGTACTGAAAATAGGTTTCAGAAATAGCATATCTGAACTGAAATGAATCCAACATTTTAGTCCTCTCTGTTGAAGAAATTTAATTAAAAAATGAGAAAAGCATGAGTTTTCACTTTTTTATACGTAGTTTTATATCGGTAGGAATAATAAAAATAGCTTTTCGCATATTTGCAGATATACTGTGAGCATGTCCTCATGAAAATCTCTGGTACATGTGGATATTTGAGGATTCATTTTTCTGTGAGGTCCTACTCCTGAAGTTTTAATATATTACCAAAAATACTTTTTCCCTTAAAAATGCCTTCAAGCTCCAGAAGCCATGTGTGCCTATTGGCAAGCATTTCTTTTGTTGTGCCCACCAACTGTAACAGGCTTATTTGTGGATTAGCTGTGTCTCAGCTGCAAAATTAATTCAGGAGCATAGCCTGCTGTTCCAAACGAAACTGCAACAGAAGGAAATGTTGTTTCCATGAGTTTGTCTTTTAAAGATTTGTATAATTGGTTAATGCTGTTTTGTCTTTTTGTTTTTTGGAGACAATTAATCAATACTTTGTCATGTGTAACTTTTATTTCCTATTTTCAGTACACAGTGGTATACAAACAGCAAAGTCAGATGATCGTGTCCTCTAGTATGCAAGGAACCAGAGAGCCCTAATTAACAGATCTTATTGTGTAGCAGATTTAGCAATTAATTTTGAGTTACAGACCCATGAGCTGAAGACTTCAGTTTTCAGCTTTCTGGATTTTTAAAAATTTAAATCAGTTTTTGCAGAATAAATGTATATTTTCACTTTCCCCCTGCTTTCAGTAAAATAGAAGACAGATGGTTCGATGCCTAAAGCCCTGCTTTTGCACTCAGGTGCTGCAGGCTCGGTTCTCTGGCCAGTCTTTCTGCCTGAATGTATGGAGACTCCACAAGATGTGGGGTGACAGTTTATACTCCCTTTATGGATGGTTTCTTAATGAATGCACTAGATACAATTTTTTGGACAAACTGTCCCTAGTTTGTCAGGTATTGCTCTTAGCTGGAAAAAGTAGCTCTCTGCCAAAAGTAGCGAGGGGCCTTTGGGCTATAACAGACTGTGTAGGCACCCACAGCCAGTTTCAGTGCACAGTCCTAGAGAGGGGTTTTAAGCGCTTTGGGGTTAACTGTTTGGTTCTCTGCAGACACTACTAGGCTAAGGCAATGTGCTGTATCTGTAGTGCTGATAACTTATCCTCTCTGGAAGGAGGTGCTGCAAGTCAGCCGGTGTGCGTGCAGGGGTTTGCCTTCAGCTAGCTCAGCTGCACAAGCCAGCATGGTGACAGACAGCAAATATTTTCCTCCAGCTGAGGCAATGGAAAGCTGTGCTTTTAACGCAATCAGGGCTGACTTTAGCCTCTGTTGCCAGAGTCAATTTAGTGCCGAGTAATAGCTAAAGATTACCACTGGGTAAACTGCTTCCCTCCTTTTTCTTCTGCCAGTGCTCAAATCAGAGTCTTGCGCAAGTTTCTAGGAAAATAGAAGACAAATGCTTTGTAAAGGAAAGTAGTTACACTATGAAGGTACTTACTATCTCTTTGTTATAATAGGGATCATTTTTGCATACACAGAAGTGAACGGTATGATACTTGCCTTCAGAGGCACTTGCCCACCTATCAAGTAAGTTTTCTTTTGCCCAGATAACAAGTGTTGTATTTTTTCCTATGATTCTTCCTCCATATGTTATACAGCTTGTCCTACAGCAGAGGCCCTGCACCAGCACCTCCCCATCTAGCCATTTCCCTGTTGTAATGTGTTAATAGGGACTTTGGCTTAATCCAAAATTTACCATTTTTTGAAAAACTACTCTCAATTTTGACCAATCCAGTTCAAGTACCTTTATGCCTGCATAACCTTGAACAATAATCTCCATTAGGAATAATCTACCTTGCTTTTCCCTGCTATTCTATAAGAAGAAAAAAACACTGCATAGCTACTCTCTGTCTTCTTTCACTGAGTTTCTACAAGAAATCACTTAAGAGCAAACAGGTGAACTTTTAGATTGGTTCCCAGAACGAGCTCAGTTAAGCACAGAGAAGGCTAGCTGGGAAAGAGGGTTTGACTTCAGCAACTTTCAGTTTGAAGAAAAAATATTCATGGTAAAGCCAAAGTATGAACTAAACTTCCTTTTTGTCCTTGGTATTTTGTGCCATCTTGCAATTTCCTCTTAAACAGCACTTTTTGCAGTCTCCTCATGTTCAGCCAGGGTACATTTAACACTGTGAGTCAATAAAATGAAGACATACTTTTAGCCTAGTTCAGGTGCCTGATACTCAAGTGAATCCCAGTCCCTTGGGCTGCAGCAATTATATAATGATCATTGGCAACAAGGTTCAAGGTAATTTAACAACAGCACAGGATGTTCTGAGATGAGTTATTAAAACCAACCATCTTTTCAGGTGCTTATTAAGTGTTAATAATTTTGACAATTATGCATGTCTCCCAAGAGACTTGACTGGGTCTCACTTGCAGAGGAGGAAGATGAAAAGTCTTTCACACACAAGCATTCACATACACTTTATGTAAAATAAACCATTGAAAACTGATTTATAATCCAAGTTTCCCACTTTCTTGACCCAAGACTTTAGACCATTTTTCACAGACAAAAAAAAAAGGAAAAAAAAAAGCTTTACTTTATCTGACTAGCCTTGACAAAATGGGAAAGTCTTGCCTATGATTAAAGGTCTGAATTTTTCTTCTCAGTGTGAGCACTCTGGTGACATGGCTATGTGTGCCAGGAGTGGAGAGAAATACCACTTCTGTCTACAGCACTCAGTCTGGGTGGTGTTGGACCGAACTCCAGACTTACATCAGCTGGCCAGTAAAATAGCCCTTGCACATTAATTACACAGTGCTTATAGCAGGGCTTAGCTGCTTGTAGGTCTTTGAGAGGTACAAGAGCTAAACGGGTGAAAAACCTTTTTCTCCTGAAAATACTGCATCTTCCCAACACAACTGTGTTGCTATGGTAAACCACAAGGATCTCTGTAACAGAGATGTAAAAATGGCTCAAACCAGAGAAATTTGGACATGTGTATGTCAGAATTTCATTTATGGCCTCAGTTTTAACTACGTGTAGGTGGAAAGAAAAATACATTTTGTAGGCTGCTACAATTGTTAGATAAAGCCCTGAATTACACTGACAGAGAGTTCCTCTTCCACAAAAGAGTGAAGCATTTTTTTTCTGCCAATCTGTCATGGTTATTTCTTGAAATAATGATTTTCTCCACAGTGATGGGCTTGTAAATTCAACATGTGGCATTTCTGAGATATGTTCTATAAATTGCTGATTGAAGTGTCCAGGGTATAATAATTTTGTTGCTAACATTAAATTGACAAAGGGTGACAAAAATGTAAAACTATGCAACAATTCTAATATCTTTCATGGCAAAAATATGCAATTAATCTCTTTGATTCCTGTTTAGCCCCTGATAACTGCTGCTAGGAGGATAATTTAGTCCCAGGCATTTTTTCAGCAAGATTATGCATGGTGCATCAAAGAGAAGCTATGACTTAAGAAAGTAATTTAAGCCAGTTAAGTATGATGCATTCGCATGAGCCATTCAGGTTAGGATAAGGGCTCTGCATTGCCTCACTGAAAGGCTGGGAGGCAAAAACATTTTACTGTATCTGAAGGACTTATTTAACTTCTTTACAGTTCTTGCATTCAGACATTGTGTTCTTCTGTCCTCTTTGCAAACAGCATGAGAAGCATTCTTATGTAATGCAATCTTATTTCCATAACTCTTCTAGTTTGCAATCCTGAATTATTTCAGTGGTTCAATTAAGATAATTTCATGCAGAACTGGGCATGACCTATTCCTGGCTGGTCTGTTTTCTGGCTTATGCAACAAAAATTATAATGTGGGTTTTAAGACACTTCCCCTCTGACCTGCTCAAAGGATTTTTTCAGAAGGTATGGAGATTCCTCTTTCACAAAGGCTGAGTCCTACATCAAGAAGGAAAAATTCAGAATGCATCTTCCAGAGGTGCAGCAGGATCATACATTACTGTCACACTGTTTTAGGAACTGCAACACTTACACCATATCTACTGTCAATTTATTGTAATTTCTGTTGCAAAAATAATTATTAAACTATAAGTTTTTAGTTCCCACATAACATATGATTAGGGTAGGAGTTCAACTTCCCTTACTGCAGCAATATTTTCCCTTTCCCCTCCTTTTTGTTTTGTCAACAATACCGTCAACAATATAATTCTCATGGGAAAGGTCCGGTTGCACAAATTAGGATCTGGATAGAAATGCAAAGCTTTTATTTTGGTGCCATGTCCCTCATTAAAGAAAATTATGAGAAACTTTTAGTGTAGACAGTGTCCTGCAGCAAACTAATTTAATGGACCTTCTTGGTAGCTGTAAATCATCAGATGTCATACTGTAGGTTTGCAGTTTTATGAATACGTGGTTGCATGTATATATACAGATCTACCTACATTTTAGTGTTTCAGGGATTCCATATTAACTAGTATAAACTTCATTGTTTTTATTAGGCATTCTTTTTAATTGCTTTGGTCATTAGTCGGTAGAAATTTTGCTCACTTGTGGAACAATATGCAATATAACACCTTAAAATTAGCATAGGCACCATTTTTCATGAGACTCTACCCATAGTTTATAATTTTTGCCACTCTTTTCTGCTACAGTAGCCCATGGATTAACAGAAGAAAGATTTAATCTGTCATAAGATTGGCCAGGAACAAAATACACACAGCAAAGCAAGCTCTCAGTGTGTGAATTTCTCACTGTGCTTAGTTCAGCTCAATTTTGGGGCATGTAGCAACTTGAGTCCTCTGAAGGAAGTTGAATTGCTTATAATACACAACATTTTTTTTGTATTAAAGTTTTAGAGAAAAGTCTTTTTTTCCACTCCACACTTTCTGTAGGCGGCTGTTCCCTTCTTGATCCATATCAGATGGAGCCTTTACTACCCTCAGCTGCTCTTTGTTTCCCTGTGCTACTCCTCGTTTCTCTACCGAAAAGCTTCTAGGAGCCCTGCCTAGGTGACTGTCAAAACCAGCTGGGTTTACGGAAACTTCTTTCATTAGTTAGTTAACTTACAGTAACTGATTTTGGTCATCAAGGGCTCAGGATTCACACATTTTCTTTTTCTGAATAGGGGAGTAGGGGTTAATCTTCAGTAAAGAGTACTGAATAACCAACTACTGATCTGTAAATCAGAGTATCCAGACACATACCAGAGCTTAAGGCAATGTTTCAACAGGAGGAAAACTCTGGGAATTTAGTGACTGCAATATTGAATAGATCTAGCTGGAAAATGGCCATCTTATACCACAGGGACTTCAAAGGGAAGTGAATGAAATTGAAAGGAAGAGCAAGAACATAAGAAAGTTAAGGCAAAAGATTATAATGATGGTCTTACCTTGTCCCTGTCTTCTGTTGAATCTTGAATCTGCATATAAGCTGATCTACTGCAGTAGAGTGCATATTTTAGGCCATCACATTCACATCAAAATACTAACAGGCAGAGGGATAAAAGAACAAAAGGAAGCAGTGATTAGAACTCCAGAATTTCCTGCTACTATCCTCATAACAGTGGCCAGTCGTCCTCTACTGCAGAATGATGGCACCACATAAGAATGTTTATTTTCTCTCACATACATAACTTCAAAAGAGTTTGAATTTCAGTTTTCACAAAAAAAAAAAAGAAAAAATGTCTAAGAGGGTTGTTTCCTGTGATTACTCACCCAAATAGCAAAATGGTCACCAGAGTTGCATAATATTTCACTTTCCTGTGATAGCTGATATAACAACATAAAAATGAATAATACATTTTCATTATGAATTTTCAGGCAATGTTCGAACATACAAGAATTTATTAAGTCTTTGAAATTTTTTTTATCTCGATTGTGGCTGATTATTTAATGATAATCAGCAGATAACTCAGTGCAATGTAGGAATTAGTGATGATATTGATCATTTAGCTCCAACAATTTTATGCATTTTTTTTGTGGTCAGAATTTTGGAACAGTGAATTAGCTGCAGCTGTAATGAATAGAGTTTGCAGTGTAGTAAGCATTTAACTTTAAATGGAAATTCAAGAGATGAATAGATCGCATTTATGGTAGAACACTGCCTAATTTCAAAGAAATTATTTGGTGTGTTAGAATGACATCTAGTGACTAGTTCAGGTTCTAATACTGAGTTATAAAAATAGAAACAAAAACTAATTTAATCTTCTGGGTCTTTCTTTGCTGCCCCCTAATGAAAGGCATGGTAAATCATATCCAGAGAAAATAAAATTTGAAAGAAAATCAATTTAAATTAAGGTTAGAGGCAAAGAGTGCATTAGTGTAAAGGGAAAAACAATAAGGTTTCTGAGAATGTGGGAATTAAAAATCATGATGGCATCCCACTCTTCAATATTAATTTATCCTTCAGGAAATGATCTATCGTTTCGCTTTTGTATGGAACATACCCAGTGAAAAATTTTTAAAAAGCCCATTAAAGTAAGTTCCTGATCGGAAATGGAAAGTCACCTGCGTTGTGAAACAGAGTTTGACAAGAGGCCCACAGTATCCCTTTGGAATGATAATCAACAGCCCTCTTCCATTCTTCTGACTCACAGAGAAGGGTGCAACAGAAAAAGAGTTCAAAAGGTATCCCATGCTCCTTTAATGTTAACAGGACAAAGTCTGTATTTGGCAAATTCTAACAAGATGCGAACATTTGTTTTTTTGATGGCTAAAGTTAAAACTGCAACCCCTTAAGAATGGAAATTTGAGACCAAAGGGATGGTAGTGAGATAAAAAGTAATTTCTAACTCTAAAAGTGGAGGCAAAAAGTTTGAGTGTTGATTCAAATTTTTTTCATCAAGTATATAATTTCATATATGCCTGAAAAAAACCCATGAGAGAGTGCTTCTCTCACTGAAAACTGCAAGCACATTCATTAGATTAAGATTTTTTTCCCGTTACTTTTCTTCCTCTGAATACACATCAGACCAGTGTTCCTAAATAAGGAGAATGTTTCCTTTATTGGATGCGACACCTGCACAGAGACAAAGAGTATTCCTCTGACACTAAGCTTCACTTCAAAAGGAAAGCTGACTCTCTAATTGCAGCGTTTAAAAGCAAACTGTAAGTATACAATGGAAATAGAATCATTGCACATGTATCTGTTTGAACCTGCAGAGGACTGAAACATTTGAGGAACAGATGTCACTCATGATACTCTAAAGATCACTGTTAAGTATTTTCACATTCATGAAAGTACAAGGAAAAGAATATATGAGAGACATGACATTTTCTGAATCACAGAGTACTTGTGCTATTGTGAAAATGTCTTGGGGGTAAATTTATAATCCATAGGAAAACATGCTGTAGTTATACAAGCCTATGAGAATTGGTTTTGTATTCCCCAGATAGTTTATCATAATTCCAGGTAATGTTATGCTAATCCTTGAACTCTGAAATACTCAACTATACTGCTACACCTGATGGTGCTAAATTAACTAGACTAAAGGTCAATATTTTGCCTTGAAACTGGTAAAATCTATAGCATCTAGATTTTACCTGGGATCTTCCTTAGTAGGTAAAACATATTTTCTGCTCTGGATGTACCAAGCCTTTTGATAATGCATCATTGCTCTTATCCTATGGCAAATCTCAACGTCCCATCATTTGCTTGACATGTGGAGATGTTAATCAGTTGCTACAGTGGCTTTCGTATTGGCTCTCCTACAGCTTTGGATCTGGTGTGGCTCAGTGAACAAAACTCCCATCACTGTCTTGTGTCCTGAGCACTTTCTGGTTAGGTTTATCTAGGAACACTTTGTGGAACCCAACCACACAAAAACCTTGGAGAAACATTCAGTTTCTGAATCCCATTTTGTGTCAGGATCTGAGTGACTTGACACTGGAAAGTCTTGGATGGTTTGGGGCATCCTCAGGAAAACTTGGTTAAGCATCTAGCAACCTTCACAGTATAAAATTATTCAGGGGCTTTATGTGTTCTAGAGTTAGGTAATGCATGAATTGAAATTCTAAATTCTCATCAGGTTTACACCATCATAGAGCTACTGAAACAGTTTGATATTGAGTTCCTTTGGCAGATCTAACCTCTACTATTTCTATACCTCAAATTTCCATCTAGAAAGTAGGGAGAGTTATAAAATGCAAGGGCATTGAGGATAAATATATCAAATATCTTGATACATACAGCAAGGCTGGAGAGCCAATGTGTCCTCTAGAGAGAGGGTATTCTGCACAGTCAGTGCACACAAAAACTTTTTCCACCTTTATCAATTTCGTAAGTGACAGCAATGAACACTGCAATGTACGAGAAACAAAGAATTTACAAATGAATAGGCAGGAACAGAGAAAATGAGATGTGAACTGGAAGCCTGGAAATAATATATTGGGATTGTCTGTATTTTAATGTTTGCTTTGATACACTCTGTGTGGGCATCTCTTACAAGGGAACCAGTCACTGAAAAGGTCAGAAAATGTCAGTGTCTGTATCAGATACTATCTGATATGATAGGCTTTCAGAGAAAAAATAGTGCTCTGTGTTAAGGGCGTAGGCAGAAAACCCCTTAAAATTTTGGTGAAATTATTCCAGAAAAGTTTCTGTTCTACAAACCTAAAGCTGAACTTAATGGAAAATATTTCTCATGGGATATTAAAACTTGATGATATGGATACTGATGAAATCAACAGTTTTGATAAAGCTTTTTTTAATATTTACTACACATTGTTTACCAAGCATTTTCTTGACAAAAGCCAAATTTGTCTACACAAATTCTAAAATGCATGTTTGGCTGGGTATTTGCACTCACTGGCCAGCTTCTGTAGGGGTTTCTTTTGGATAATAAATACAGAGAAATGATGTAGAGTAAGACTGTATAAACACAGGCAAAAGGACACCACACTGAAACCGAGGATGTAATTTTGCTCATTTATCCTCCTAATTGCATGACAGTCTGGCCCTTCAGCTCACTGCAGTGCTCAGCATTGTATTGATAACCAATCCAACATTTACTGGTAACTAATAATACACTCCATTCTGCAGTAAGAAATGCTTTAAATAAAAGTTAAATTTGGAACTGTGTTCGCTCAGTGTAATGTCTTTTGAGGAACTAATCTCTGGCTAATCACCACCTACGGTAATTGCAGTGACAAAATGAGTCCTGTGCTGTTACAGATGTGGGGAGCAGGGAAACCAGGAACATAGACAGAACAGTGAATCTTTCTTTAAGCTTGTGAAGTCTGACAAGCCAGAGAGAACTGATTTTTTATCTCAGCCATTATCTCTTCTTTAGGAAAGAATGTTGGAATTTATAATAGAATTATAGAATTATTTAGGTTGGAAAAGACCTTTAAGATTATTGAGTCCAACCATTAATCCAGCACTCCAAGTCCACTACTAAGTCATGTAGCCAGATGCTGTATCTACACATTTCAATACCTCCAGGGATGGTGACACCAACACTTTCCTGTACAGACTGTTCCAATGATTGACCACTCCTTGAATGAAGATATTTCTCCTAATAGGCAGTTCTAAACCTCCCTTGGCACAACTCAAGGCCATTCCCTCTCATTCTACCACTTGTTATTTGGGAGAAGAGGCTGAACCCCACCTCACTACAGCCTCCTTACAGGTAGTTATAGAGAGCAATAAAACATATTTGTTTAAAAATATTCTGATAGTAGTTACAACAAACATGGAAATGTGACTTCTAACAGAAGATATAATCTTTATATTTCCTTGCTTTGGCTTTATGTTTATTTGTTTGTTTTCCTCAGACAGATACAAATTAGTGAGTTGCTGAGATCTGAAGAGAGTAGAATATATCCAGAAGGTTCGTGTTAATAAATCTGGAGTTAACAGTCTAGTGTTGGCATAATGGGTGCATCTCTGCTCCCTGCAGTGCCTAGCTGAAATCAGTTAGGCTCTGTGTGGGTGTATAAAGCTAAAAGCAGGGGGTTCTGACTGCTGCAAAAACCAAGTAAGTGAGTGGGTTTGCCCAAATTACCTCCAGGTAGTTCATTATGAGTATTTACTTCCTTTATCCAGACTCTGGGGTAAGTGTAATATCTTACTGGAAAGCTTTCTGACAGCCAAGTAAAAATGCCGTAATTGAATCTACTTAGAAAACATCTGTCTTTATTAATTTCAGTTGGAATATGAAGATTTGTCAAATACCTAGAGGTATACTCTAATCAGACCCACATTGAGTTGCTCCCTGTCCGAGCTCCCTCCTGTTTTCAACTCTTGAGCAATGCTCAAGTGTGGTTTTGGACAGATTTTCTGTGACTGTAATTCAGCATTTCCCAATGTGTTTATACCTGGGTGCACAATGAATGCATAAGAAGAAGTTGAATTGCTGTCCTCTGATTTTTCTCTAATCTGTCTAGGTATGCTGTGGCATTTCTTAACTGAAATACAGATGTAGAACATGTCACTCTCCATGAATAGTGTTCATCTCTCCATATAAGAATTTTAAGTCATATTGGTTTTACTGAAAAATGGTGGGATCCAAAGTGACTGGGAGTTGAACATGTTTCATTCCAATATAGTGACTAAGAGCAATCCTTGTGCCAGATTGCAGCATTTAGATGCAATCAAGATCTACGAGCCAGCCACTTGAAGACAATTGCCAGAGCTGGTGGCTTTCCTTAAATCTGATAATGGAATTAGTGCTTGTATTGCCTTTGATGGGTGACGGGTACTAAATGAGAAATTTCAGCTTCAAACTATTGATTCTCTTGTGTACGAGGGATGTAATGGAGATAAAGCCAGATTCCTCTGCTTTGGTAAGTGGGGTGAAGTGTTCTAAATGTAATGTTCCTGCTTTCCCTGGCAAAGAGAAATGTACTTTTACTAAAGCAAGCAACACCTTGCACTTCTGCTGGTATCTCATACCTACCTCGCTATGTCAGACAGAATTAGAAGGCATTTCCCTGCAGAGCATAAGAAGGAGCAGAGCTCCAGCTCACTTTCTGCTCTAATGGAGAGGGAATGAAGGGAGGGTATATTCTTTCCTTTGAAATTGGAAATAGTTCCATAGAAATTAATGGAGCTCCCCAGCACAAGACAAATGTGAAAGATCCTGGTCTGGAAGTTATAAATTAAGTGTACGTGAAATTCAGAGAAAGAGATTTGTACCATAAGAAGCTATATAAAAATAAAATGTATTCTACTCAATTGGCTGAGAACAGAAATGAATAAAAATATTAATCAATACTGCAGACTAGGAAATAACTTCTGCTTCAGTGCTTCTTTCTGTCTCTCCTTCTGCTGTTTTCACACTGTTGAGGTTATTGACAAAGCTAACTTCTATAGTCTCCTTCTTCATGCAAGTGATTATGAGAGCCCCTTCAGATATAAATTATAATATCCATTATCTGGAAAAAAAGAATGTACCAAATACTTGCTTAAAATAAACTCTGAATTATGAGTCTAATTCATTAAAAAGAAAGCACAACATTCTAACTAAATGTGTGGGTCTTTTTGTTTTGGCAGATTCCTAAGGTAATTTCAGGTGATGCTGTAAGTCTATTGTTGTAGTGTATGCCAGATACTGTACTCTACTAATAACCAGCACTCAGCCTGATGTGAATAGGGAAGCATAAAAGACTGTGAATCAGTGCTTCTAAAAATAGCCCTGGCTACCCCTTTCCTCCTCTACAAAAGTACAAAACATTGAACAGAATGAGCCTGAAGGGAATAAGGTGAAGTAGCTGAATGGCTGTCCTAGTTTAGCAGGAGGGACCAGTTATCACTATGTGGGGGTGATTAAAGCTGTGTATTCTACACCCTCTATTCATTCCCCAAGAACAATGGACCATTCGCAGTTTCTGCCCAGGAAGTCGTTAGCACCTCCACACCCGGCCTGAGGGGGTGTGGGTGCTAATGGGCCATCAACGGCTCACCAATACCCCATGACTCATAGAGTTAATCACCCATTGTGTGAGTCCCCGCCCTGGGGGAGGGACTGAGTGCTCCCTGAGGGTACATAAACGAGGCTCAAAAGGACTTGCGCACGCCTCATCAGATCCAGAGGAGCAGCAGGACCTCGACAGGAGGGAACCACCACTCTCGACCGGACTACAACCATCACTCCTGACCAGACCACAGCCATCAGCTGCACCAACAGGTTCTTCACTTCTTTTTGCTTAGGACTTGGTGGAACCAGGTGGGTCTCAGCACCAGGGCTAACAAACCCCTTTGGGTTTGTGCCCCAGGACACTGGGTTATACTGTTGGGTTCTGGTGAGGTGGAAGTAGTTTGTCTCTTTGTGTCAGTGAATTTATGGTAATATCTTTAAATAAATTGTAACTCTGACTTAAAATCTCTCTTGTGGTGGGCCCATTTCTCCTGCTGGTTTACCTCTAAACCAGTACAATGGCGAACAACAGCTTTTGCAAAAACACCTCACTTTGATTCTTTCCTGCCTTCCTCATTTCCCTTTAGTAAAAGAAGTGCCCTGTGCTGAGGTAATTGCTGGAGTAATGCTGAGCTGGTAAGAGGAGTCATATAAACCTAGAAAGATGCAGAAAAACACTGAAAATCAGAAAGCTTGTTTAGCTGGATTTAATTTTTATGGAAAATTTTCTCTGCAGTGAAATGCCGCTATTGCCTAAGAATAAAAACTGATAATCAGCTAATATTCCAGTTGGGTATCTGTAACTGAAGTTCATTTTTTGTCTTGTAAAGTACTACTGAGGGTTGATTCCTGTAAGGTATACTACTCCCAAGTGACTGTTCATGCTCAGGAGACACTGAAGTTTTAAGTTTCCTATAAACAGATGGGCATATATAATTACCTTTAAGAGTTCGCACTGTGTGACTGTCTTAAAATACATCATATACACTTTGTCAATTAAAAAACTTTATTCCCTGTTTTATTTCAAGGTTACAGTTGATTAGTCTTTGATAATTGATTTTCTTCTTCATCATATATGAGCATATGCTTGTCCATAAAGCAATGGACAACTCGCGCAGTACTTCCACTTCATTCTGTGCTTGGCCTAATTTCTCACTGGCTGCAGACTGAAGTGAGGTACAGCATTGTGCAAGCAGGGTAGCAGACCCTGATTCTCCTTCCAAAGTCAGCTGAAAGGGATTTTGGTCCAGAGGTTAAATATGTCCACTTCACTTGGAGGGAGTTTTTATTGCTTCTCTCTAGTTACTCTTGTTGATTTACACTTGGAATTTACAAAAGAGTAGAGAATATACCTTTTTATGGAATGTAATTTTATGTCTATTTCAGCAATTTGGAAATATGCTCAAGCAAGCTTGTTAACCAAAACGTAATTTCCCTAATATCCCAGTTGTGTAACCAGTGCATCATCTTTTACTATGTGCAATAAATTTTTTTGTAAAACACTTTTGAACCACTAGATGACAAAGTCCTTTATGAGTAATGTTCAATCTTCTAAGCAGGCAGAATAATTTTTTTGTTCTGCCTGAATTTACAGAAAGGGTAAGTAAATTAAACGCATGTGATTGAGAAATTATATTGCTGGTCTTCTCAGAGTTTTCCTGGGTGGTTAAAAAAGAGTTATCTGATCCTTTTTATAGCTGGAAAATGCTAGAAAAGCTAGTGTTATATTTTCATTGCTGGGTTAATCTGAGTAACTGGTTTAACTGAGTGAGAAATAGGTTACCACCTCAGTGGTCTCCTGAACTGTTCATAAATTTACCCACCATCTTGCCTGGGTCAGTATTGGGGACCTGAAGAAATTTACTGGAGCATTTTAGAGGGCTATTAGCTCTGCACAAATTCTCTGCCTTCAGAATGATCAACCCCCTAAACTATAAACGTGGGGAACTCCGGTAAGTCTAAATCAGAAGCTTTTCAGTGCCAAGGAGACAGGTTTTGGACGCTGCACAAGCAACACCCCAGATTAACTTTCTGGACAAGAAAGGTATTAGTACATTTGTCACCATGCCTTAAAATCACAGAGGGATTTTCTCAAGTACTAGAATTGTTCTGTGCCGCTGGAACATTAATTATATCTTCCACCTTCATATAATAACCAGTGTTTTTACTGTTCATTAACTTGGCCGTTGAAGTTATGTGCCAGTTTTAAGTCTTGCCTCCTATACCTGGTTAGACATTTCTCTAGTGCTGGGCCTGAGGTTAAGCACTGCACCCGAACTACCCTTCATCAACTTCGTGTTTATGTCCATCTTTAGTCAGTGCCACAGCTGAATTATTTTCATGGAATTCATCAGTGGAGTTATTTTCGTGGAATTCATCTGCCAATGAACATATCCAGAAGCTTTTGCCATAATTTCCCCTTTGGACCATACGGCTCACTCGCTGTTAAATTAACAGATTGACTCCCTGTGCCCTCTTTGCAGCTGAAATAGGCTCATCCTTGTCAAACTCAACCACATAGCAACTTTTCCAGGAAAAAATGGTCTCACCTTTCAGAAAAATATAACAAATACGTGAGAAGTAGGGGATTAATTTGCAATGTGATTGATTTTACACTTAAAGAACTTACGCACAACATGGAACAATTTGGGTTTGGAACAATCAAACAGAAATAAATTATCAGATAACAAAATAATTGTATTTTGGGAATTTCTTCTGATTAATTTTTTTTTTTGAAAAACAAAGCAAAATCCTTTTATTTGAAAAAAGAGATTGTATATAGGCATTGAGAACAATCTATTTTGTCAATAGATAGAGGTTTTCAAAACATCAAAAAGGAAGAGTGAACGTATGCATGGGTTATTTTTTTGAATAGTTCATATATCGAATAGTTCACTTATCTTTTTGTAAAATAGAAATAGCATTCCTCTAAATTTCAGCTGTTGCCAGTGGTGTTTTCTTAGTAATGAGATTTTGCTGAAAGAATTTTTGGAGATTTGGAGGCTACCTCCATTATTCCTTTGTAATTAAATTCAAATTACATACTTTCGTACTGTCTTAATATATTAAAATATTTCAAAGGATTCTAATTCTTCCAAATCATGTATCTGAGATTTTTAAACGGAAAATCAGACATATGTCATATTAAATAAAACTAAGAAAGAGAAAAGATACAATCCTGCAATTTTAAATGATGATGTATCCATTATCTGTTAATAATTTTCATTTGGGGCATTTTATTTTTATGGAAAAATGAGTATAAAAAGAACAGACTATATAAAGATATTTGACATACAACTACAGTAGATAGTAGTAGTAAATTTTTGGGTCAGCTGTTTGTTATTGGAATTAATTTTTAGGCTGCTTTATTATTAAGGATACCACTTTCCCAGTTCATTTTAAAGACCTGCAATTTCTGTTTTAGCAATTGTTATTAAATGAGTTACCTAGGTTACAATGGATCATTAGTATGTGGAATCTAGATGACATTTTGTGTTGGGTCATTAACAACTGGTGTTTGCTGCAAATAACTGCTATAAAGTACTTTTAGAGTGTCTTTTATGCTTTACTCATCTTGTAGTCTATTAAATAGCAACTTGAGGTTTTGAAGTGTGACCCATGACCGTGAATTCAATGTTCTTTCACAGGATCTCTGCAACAGGAAATTGAAACATAACAAAATACTTGTGGGAAATAAAATGCGCTTTTAGAAATGGTGCTGGTAACAGGTGAGAAAGCCAACAGAAAGCAATTGATGAAGGTGATGGAATCAGAATAAGATACTGTGAAGGAAAATCCCCATTCTATCAAGAGGATGGGTCCTACAATGAGCTTCAGTCAACATAAAGCTGTTGTCAGCTATCACACATACCATTTGTTTTGGCCAAGTCTAGTCTCCTTTCATCCTTACCTTAGTCTTTCAGAATTCTGATGGTCAGAGTCTGATATTCTCTGGCCATCTATTAGAAAAGTAAAAATTATAGATGCAAAAACCCTACACTCTGAAGATGGGATTGAATTCACAATATTTTCATAAGCTGTCTAGGTTTTGTAGAGTGCAGACAGGCATAAAAATCCCCCAAATGTTTCCTGAAGGCTATTTACTCATTCTAAGCTAGAAGTTTAAAATATTTCAGGATTCTAAAGACAGAAATATGAAAATTCATTGCCTTGTTCATGGAAGTGGAAAACACATAAGTATGATTTGCATTTATGCAAGCTGAGTGAAAATAATCTTTAATTTCAATACTTTTCTCTCTCTGTCTTTCATGTTGACCTACATGGCATAAGGTAATGGAGTCAGGCTGCTGGTTGCACAGTGATGATGCACCACTAAATAATTACTAGCTTTTAACGTCCTGGAGAAATAAGGTGCTTCTCTCTCCTTCCACTCTCTTTGCAGTTCTCCAGTAAAAAAGGGCTTTTTCCCCCCACCTCTGTTTTTGCTGGTTGTGTACTTTTTGTACAATTTTTAAATCTAAGAACATGGTCTCTTTCCACTGATTGGAAGATGGATATCATATTTACCCTGATGCTTTGCAGAAAAATGTTCTATTTATCTCTGCTGGAAGCTCCCGCAGTATATGCACAAGATGCTATTTCAGAATCTGCCCTCCTTTTGCTACAAAATTACTTTTTTTCCCTTTTATCTTTCTAATATATGTAGTGTCTCTATCACAGGTTTTATTCTTTCTCATTGGGAAGCATTCTGTAAGAGAGATTATTAATTCTGCTCTCTCCTTCTTTTTATTTTTAAAGCTATTCCCTTCTATTCAGACTCTATGACATTTTATTGTTTTATAAACTGAGGCAAGAGCAAATATTGACCGCTGTTAAAGACTGAATTTCTGTTTGTCTTTTATAATCTGCAAAATAGGCTGATTGATCTTTGTCTTACTGGAACTGTGACATTGTCTACCAACCAAGAGAGTCTCGACAGTTTTCTGGTTTCTGGTTTCCTGTCAGAAAAGTTATTACCATATGTTCAGGAAGTGTCTCAAAATGCAATGTTTGCAGCAAATAATTCAACACTTAGAATATAATTTAGGAAATGACGACAAAACATCATCTAATAAAACATTTAGAAATGTAAGTTAATGCCATGCCTTTCCATCTGACGATCTCCATGTTCAGTACAGCAATGCCACAATATTGCAGGCCAGAAGCCAGTGACCTGCAAGAGCACCCAAGGAAGGCTAAATTACTCACCCAAGGATTAACTAATTACCCTATAATTAGTGTCTGAAGAACAGATTACTTTGCTGAATTATGAATATGTGACACTTGTAACTCAAAGTTTGATGTGAAGTTTCACAGCACTTCGTGCTTGCTTATGAGAACACAACTTCAGATTTAATTTTTTTTAACAGAAAAAAAATCACTGCTAAATTCTGTCTCGAATTTATTGTAATAAAATAAAAACAGAAATCTTGTTGTTTTACTTTTTTTGTGGGCTGGTAGTGAAATCGTTAAAGGGAAACCCTTAAGCTCTTATCAGTTCTGCAAATTTTTATGAATAAGAATTATAGAATAACTTTTAGAAGTGATAACCTCACTGAGTTCACTGCCACAGATAAGATTGCTTTCCTAGCAGGAAAAAGTTGATTAGTTAGTAGGATTAAAAAAGAAAAAGATAATAATTGGAGATCAATGTGTTTGTTTCTTTTGTTCCCACACGTGCCTTTTTAATGATTGCAATATAATCTTGTCAGAGAAAAAAAACCCTTCGGTCTGAGAGACTGTGATTGTTACAGACATTTCAGCTATAATCTAAGAACTGGAGTCTGTCCACTATAAGGGCAATGGATTAAATGAACAGTCACGATACCTAAACTGGTCTTGCAGCAACAAAAATTGTTTCCAGGAAAAAGAAAAATCAGAAAAGAAAAGCACATGCAGGAAAAAATTTACTCTTTTTCTACTTCCCACCACCAAAATGTCTGAAGCCATCTGTCCTTCCCTTGCCTGGACAGGCCATCTGGAGCAGAATAGATGAGACTTAAATTGCCAGCAAGGTTGACATACTCACTATGCATCCTTATACGAAAATCTGAATGCATTACAAGTAAAACTTGAAGGCTGACAATTCCAAAAATGAAAAAAAAAAGCCTTTATGGTCACTTTATTTCAGTGACAAACTTTTCATTTCCACATTAATGTAATGCAATTCTGTTTTTACAAATATATATATATACATGTATACATATACATATATACATATATATATATACTTCTATATATATCAGTATATAGAAGTCTTTATAGCAATAGATACCTGAATAAAGGTTTGGAATCATGGTCATGACTAATGAACAAGGGGAGGGAGAGGAGGTGTAAAGGGGAAGAACGTCCTTTCCTGTCTGTGGTTTGGTTGTGATGCTGGTATGGAAACCACCTTACAGCACAACATTCTAATCATAAATCTTAAGCACTAACAAAAACACACTATCAAACAATTCAGTGGATCCTCCTGAAATAAAGAGCAGACATTTAAAACCCACTATTTTTAATTTAATTTTTGATAATTTAACTATTTAATGCCACAGTGTCACTGACATTTCTTTATCAGGCATAGGTTTTTATTTTAGGAAAATTTGGAAAACCAATCACAATTCTGCCTGAAAAGTCACTGTACTTCCTCAGGCTCATGCACAAGATGATTGCATCTGCAGCAGCCTAGTAGAGTAAGGGTGGAACAGAACAGATACTTAGATGCTAAGAATACTTGCATCCTATTACTGTGCATGGCATTCAGCAAGTTGATCCAGCAGACCTACGAGTCTGTGGGAAAGGAGAGCCAGAGTGTTGAAATGCAGTGTTAAGGGAATGGAAGAATCAGGTCTAAAAATCTCTTTTTTATTTTTATTTTTTCGTAAGAGGCAAAAGGAGAGAATTAGAAATGGAGAGGGACAAGCTCATTTTTGACAGGGACTTGGAGGGTTTTCTTCTGCTGCTCCCCATTCTTCAGAAAAAAGAGATGCCACCATTCTTTCTCTACATCATTCTGATTCTGACATGCAGACTTGTATATCAACAGACCTGGAAGAAGGAGCAGTCTTGAGGCACACAGGTGACCCAAGAGTAAGGGGGAAATAATGAATCTGAGCTTTGGCATCCAGAATGATTTCTGCACAATAAAATGCACTGACCTTGCTGTTTTTTCCTCAGCTGTACAGAAGTACAGAACACAGCACAGGACCAGGCAACAGCAATCCTGTGCCTTGACTTAGACTTCCTATGCAATCTTACTGACCATTTTGCATTTGCTGGCTTAAGAATACATATAAAATCAGTTAGCGTAAGCCCTCCTAATGTCCAGTCAGTTATAAAATCATGTGGATTGCAAGTCTGAGCCTTAGACACCGCTTTCCTTTTTAAGCTGTTCTTTCACAAGCAACCTCACTGCTGAAAGTGATTACCTATGTATTGTATTGTTGGGTCTGCTAAAAATAATAGTTCAATCTGAACTGTAACTTTTAATCTCTATTTATATTCAGTAAAGCTGTACTAATTATAACTTTGGCTAATACAAGTTATTAGTTGTTGATCCTTTCAAATAGAAGTATTTAAAAATGAGCCTGGGACTGATCTAATCACAGAAGTCACAGCATGGCTTGTGGTTTCGAGTGCATAAATAATGCTAGGTAAAAAAATAAGAGTTATTTAATCCTGTTTCGAAATGTAGGACTTCATCCTTGCTTTTCTTCTTCCTGGGCAGGTTGTCTGATAACTTCCACTGAAATTTTAGCTCTCCCTACTCCAGATCGTTGTGGCACAACAGGTTCATAATGTGGCTCCTGTATGTGTGAAAGACCTTCTCTATTATGCTAAATCCAGCAAATATTTCACAAATTCTGTTCAGATCTAAAGTGTTGCATTACTGTGTTCCATTAACAATGTTTATTTGCTCGATTAACTTGCTGTGACTATTTATGCTACAAAATGTTAAATGTCCAAAATGGTTGTGATTCACTTTGCTCTCTGTTGTCCCAGACACAGAGGCTATGCCAAGAAAGAGGGTGAATGTATTTGCTTCTCCAGGATTCCTCAGTTTCTGTGGTCAGCAGGTTGGGGGTTACTGGAACGAAACCACTGAGTCTATCAGCCTTTATTAAATGTATCTCTTCTGGCTTTTAATAATTTTCCTCAAAACACATTAAAATTTGGCCCCTATATCTCCCTGTGACAGTGAGTTCTAAAATTTAATTTTGCAGTACGTGAAAATATACTTCTTTTTGTATGCTTTAAATTTTCAGTCTGATCATTTATTTGAAGGATTCTCACTTTCTGTGTTTGGAGGGGAAGAAAAGGAATAATCATGCACTAATTACCTTCTCCTAGCTGTTAGCTTTCAAACTGAAGTATCCTGACCCATTTAGTTTTCTTTGTACAAAAGCCACCCACAGCTCTGTCTCTCTTTCTTCACTTCTTCTTGTACCCTTTTAAATTATGCTTTCTGTAGATGCAATTATCAGAAGACCAACCATGAATTTATCCATTAAAAAAGAGAATTTTTCTATAAATCAGTTGAAAAAATTATATTTCCTACTTAATTCCTGATCTGTCAGTGAAACCTGTGTGCACACAAATAACATAAACTCACTGCAGGACTGCAACAGAATATTTTCTGGATATTTTCATTTCCAGCTTTCTGCAGTTCCCCTATGCCTCTAGGATAATAAGAACAGCCAGGGAAATTTGATAGTTTAGTGTTGCCTCTTAGAGCATTTGGGTCATTTAAACTGTTTCTAGACTTAGGCGAACATAAGGAGCTCTAAAATCATCAGCAAAGGATTTTGAACTAAACCACACCAAACACAGGAATAACTAAAATGAATGTATGATTTTCAGAATATTAAAGCAAGAAAATATTTTCTGTTGAACCACATATAAATTAGCAATTTTATTTTTAGTTATAGGTATATATATTCTCAAATGCTTTTTTTGATCACCTTTTTTTTGGTGAACTTCTGTATTTTCTAAAAAGACAACACAGAAGAAGAAAGATGAAACAAAACAAACAGGAAGGACTAGAAATTTAAGTAACAGACCATGTAGATGTTGGGTAATTGTATCAGTTTTGATTGGTCACTTTGTGCATAGTTTCTCCAGCACAAAATTTTTCCTGTGGTTTTTTGTTTGCTTTCCACAGAAGTTAAGTTGCTTTTTTTTTTTAAATTTAGAATTGAATTGGAACCTTTTATTTAGGCAAACAGCTGGGAACTATGGGGAAGGTACCCAATGATATGAAAAAGGTACCTGTAGAAAACCTTATGACAAACAGAGAAAGAAGATGCTAACTCCAAAGTAAATAAGATACTCAAGTTATCTCCAGTATAATAGGAAAAATGCGCAGCAGAAGGATATTAGTCTCTCAGCATAATACACAGTAACTTAATTTGATAATCTTGCCCTCTTAGGCTGTAAAGTCCTATTCCCTCAGAATAGTCAGTCTTCTCTTTAAATATGTGTATTAGCCATGGGAAGTAGATGCTAAGTAAGCTAGAAAGAACACTTACATTCATATATAGAAGGTGTTATGAATGAAAAGACCTTCTTTTTCTCTCATAAAACATATTTTCCAGGTTCCCCATGTCTGACTTTCTGTGTATTTGGTGCCATGTCACTAATCCTCAATTTAAATATAATTTCATACTCCTTCATTGGTCTGTTGGATCTCTTCAAAAGTATTCTGAAATGCAGAACCTATTTTCCTTGCATTTTTTTTCCCTTCATTTTGTATTTAAACACTTGTAATGTCATTCTATCAAAAGGTCTTGGGGGAAAAAGCAGACACTTGCTCAGAAAATGTTCAGACACCAGATGTTGTTCTTGCTTTAGTGCTTTTATTTTATTTTTTCTTTTAAAAATATTTATTAAGATCTTACTGGTTCTGGTAATCTTGAGAACACAAAAAATAATTTCATAACCACAGCTCATAAGGATTCAATATTTCTTACTGGCCTTACCACAGGCATTTAGAAAAATTAATCTTAACAAGTTTTCATCAGTGAAAAACTCTTTGAACATCAACACACAATTAGAGCATCTAATTAATTTTTGAAAAGCTGATTTCCACAGCAGTTTTTGGTCATTCTTATTAAGCATAAGGAGCTTCATGGACTTCATTTTTGTCATTGTGTTTCAGAGCAAGATAAAATAACAGCTTTGAGAAGTGAATGAAAAGACTCACATTTTTAAAGTCGTAAATGTGTGGATGTGGCTAAATACCTAAAATGCAACCATCATGTCCTGAATATAGAATAAACATAAATTCCTCATGTAACCTTTATTTTTTTTTTTTTTCATTTATACAGACCATAAGACAATCCTTGGGTTCTCTTCTATGACTGGCACTTTTAGGCACCATTACAATACCAATAATAAATAATTAGAATAAATGGCTATCCTAAGTAGGATACTTATTCCTTTCTGTCTCTGGGATAGGATATGAACTAGCAGGAAAAAAACCAATCTGCTGAAGCCCTCTGATAATTGTACAGATCAGTATCAGGTTGCTGCAGGTTATGCCAAAGGCTATTTTTGCCTTCTTCAGTCTTAATTTTTGTAACTATGCTATGGCCTGAAGACTGGAAAGAATGTCTTCTGGCATAATGCACCACATCCCTGTTAATCTATAAGCATACTCAGAAATGTATTGCAAGGAAAGCTACCCACAGAAGGAAGGGTTTTTAGCTAACTCTGACAAAGGTAACCTAAAACTGTGATTTAAAATCTACTTTAGATCTAGAACTAAATATGATTTTTAAAGACACTAATAAAACCATCACTACCACCAAAACCCACAAACAAACCAAATAAAAAGTCAAACAACCCTAAAAAACCAAACAAACAAAAGAAACCCCAAACAAACAACCCTTCCAATTTGGTGATCTTCTTGTGTTGTCTGGAATATTCATTGGAGTTTCTAACTATTTCTAGAATTTCAAAGTCTGCATGTTTTTTGTATCCAGTATAATATAGCATCCTTTCTTCCCAGAATGTCTCACTTCCCCAAGAAGAAACTGCGACCCTGTTAAAATGTTTAAGCTTTTTGTGAAACATATGTTTACTCTCAGTTCTTGAAACTCTGAGAGGCTGACAAATGCTCTGTAGGGACGGAATCTTCAGAATTTCACTTGTTCTAAGAAATCAGTTGCACCAAGGAAGATGTTTGTGCCCATGACTGAACAAACAGATGGGTTAAAGGCCACTATTTTTCTTTCAAAACACAGATATTTTCAATTACGATCAAACGATCTTGGTGTTTTTCTCTTAGGGAGCAAGATATGTGAAGAGTTTGGCTGATTTTTGCTTTCTGCATTCTCGTTTGTCCATTTGTTTTGTTTGTTTTGACCTAGGAAAGACACTTCACACAAAATTTTTTTACCTTAACAAATTAAAGATTACTTAAATGGTAATGAAATAAACAGAAATTTGGTAATGAGAAGGATGAGCAACAACAATTACAGTCAGCATCGCCATCTCTACATAACTGTCAGTACATGACCCTCTGAATAAATGAGGTTGTATTCATGAGAACACACCTAGTAATTTTTAGCACTCTTTCTTTTTCTTTTTTCCTTTTTCTCCCTTTTTTCTTTTTCATAGCAGAAAAGTAGCAAGATGACTCTGTAGGAAAACTTCTGACTATTTTTTATGTTTGCAGTATATCAAAGAGTTTTTACGAGGACAGAAGCTGTTAAGAAAGTTCAATCTATTTAAACACTATCTCACAAACTAAATAAAGCTGTTATTGAGAACTGAACAAAGCAGTGGAATTCCACCAACTGTAACATTTGCTAAAGTTTTCTGTGACTTATGCAATTTAAATGAGACTGTGATAGAAAGCTTAATCAGAAAACATCTGTCTTCTAAGACGTAAGATTCTACTCTCCCTGAAGTCTCTTTAACAAACTCTGATTGCTTTTTTTCTTAATTGCAATAGAAAGAGTGAGGCCAGATTGCTTCTATTTATATATGCAAAGGAATTACTTCTCTGAGGATAAGGTTTTAGCCATAAAAAAACAATGCAAAGTAAAGGAAAAGGCCTCAAGCCTTCCTCAAAATCTTCTATTAATTTATTTCACCACTGAAGTGATTACGAGCCAAACTGCATGATTTGGTTTTGTACTCCAGTTTTTAAGACTAGGATAAAATCTTGAAAAGTGAGGTTAGGGAAACAGTTCAAGAGTGTGAGCTTAGCCTGCAGTCCTGTCTTAGTATTTCTTAGTCACCGTCCTTTTTCAGGAATGTTTTAAGGAACAGCTCTTACTCCAAAGGTAGCAAATAGAGGTTTCAGACTAATTCTGATGTCAGTAACTCAGGACATTTAAATTCTGATTTCTGTAAAAACAGTATTGGATGTTAGTTAGTGGTTATTATGTCTTCATCTGCATTTATTTTTCACTTGTACAAGTTACGGTGAAAGAACTCCCGTGATTCCCAAATGTGAGATTTTACATTAATATTGCAAAACTGGATGTTATATGGGCAGCACCTTCATAGTGTATTCTTTTAACACTCAGCTCTAACAATATACCACTCTAAGTAATATACCACTCTCTGCTTCTGTAATAGTGGAATCTCTGACACAGCTTCAGTGATGCTTATGTTAGGCTCAGGTTTTACACTCATTGATGACAGTACCTCAAGATACTTTTGCTTCCCTCAGGGTCTTATGACATTCTTTCCTGTCAGTTGTCCCGCAGCACCCTATAGCCACAATTACAAAGCCACAATGGTTTGGGGTGTCAGTCTTCCAAATGGATTCCAGAAAAGACAGATGAAAAATATCAAGCCTCTCCCTCTTTCTCTATCCAAAAAAAAGTGTTGTTACTTTTCTTTAACAGATCAGTGCCTAGATTTTGTTAACAGAATATTGTCCTGCATAATTGTTCCTATGCTACATTGGAAGCCTGTTTAATTTCACGCATGCACTTTCTATCGCAGCATGCGTTAGACTTGATGAAATATATGACCTTTTGGAATGACTGATAGATGAGTTTATTATCATAGCTTTGGAGTCATTGATCGTTTTGCAGCTGTTCTCTGATGAGATCTTGTTTGATTTTGTGTTTGCTGATTCATAGAAAATCCACTTTTGGATGGTTAGACAGAAAATGGAAATAAGGAGGGAGTTTTCATTGATCAGAGTAAGTTACAATGGTTTAAGGACTCTTTTGAATAAATTTTGTTGCAGGATGAACCACAGCAAAGCAATGTATATCCAGTGGAATTTCCCCTTTTTAAGTAAAGTGCAATACCTTGTTTGTTCAAACAAGTAATCTACTTATTGTCTATCAATCTTTTTACTGAAAAAAGTAATATTTAAAGAAGAAGTTTCAAGTATTCTTATCAGAGCAGATACCTGGGAATAGTCATCTACCACAACTGTGTGTGAGTCATGTTGCAGCTCCTGCAGTGTCCTGCTGCTCAAGATTCAATTAAACAGGACACATCTATCTTCTGAAATACCATTTGATATTCTTCTACAAATGTTTCTATATATTTGACATCATTCCACAGGTTTTCTCATATTCATCACAGTAATCACTTAAACTTACAAAAGTGCACCTAGCAGTCTAAGCAATTAAAACGGAATTAACACTGTTGAGTTGAAGTTGCCTTTACTTATGCAGAGACAGTGCTATGTAGGGCACCACTTAATGTTCCTCCACACAAAAGTTAGGACAAGACTTAAAATTTTTTGTACCATAGACCTCACTCTTGTCTCTGACAAGATTCTGCAAGTTGCCATTGTGTTGATCTTCTAATGTCATTCCCTATATTTACTTCATAGAAATAGATATTCTAAAACTGCAACAAAAACACTAATAAAAGTGGACCATGGGGGAATCAGGTGTTAATTAATACTCAGTTATTACAGTAAATAGAGTAAATCAATAACTTTAATATGTACACATAAAATAGTACTAAAACTACATCAAATATAAAATAAATTTTACTTTAATGTGAGATAGTGACAGGACATAAAGAGACAGTACAGTTTCACTTCATAAACCCAAGTTCATGTCCTACATTACTGTCAGGTAAAGCTTCACATTTAAATCATATACCTACAGAGAAGTTCAATATTGTGTTTCTATAGGTAGTTTTGCACTGTGCTCAATAAAATAAATGACATATATAAAGTTACAAAGCTGCCATCGGCAATTCAGAATTTTGTGACAAAATGCATCACACGGTCTATCCCTCTACCTGATGCTGTGGTATAAGCTCAGACAACCACTAAGTTTGTGCAGCCACTCACTCACTCGTTCACTCACTCCCCCACCAGCAAGATCTGGGAGAAAATTAGAAGGGTAAACCCCAGGAAAGGCGTGGGTTGAGACAAGACAATTTAATAGGGAAAGCAAAATACACACACACCATCAAAGCAAAAAAAAAAAAAAAGGAATTCATTCACTGCTTCCCATGGGCAGACAGGTGCTCAGCCATCCCCAGGAGAGCAGGAACCCATCATGTGTAATGGTTACTTGGCAAGACAAATGCCATCACTCCAAATGTTCCCCCTTCCTTCTTTGTCACTTGACTTTACATACTGAGCATGATGTCATACGATCTGGTTTATCCCTTTGGTCAGTTTAGGTCACCTATCCAGGCTGTGTCTCCTCTCAACCTCCTATGCACCTGCAGCTTCCTCATCAGCTTGGCAGTGTGAAAAGCAGAAAAGGCCTTGGCTCTGTGTGAGAACTGCTCAGCAATAATAAAAACATCTATGCCAACAACACTGTGTTCAGCACAAATCCAAAAAATAGCCCCATACAAGCCACTGTGAAGAAAATTAACTCTACCCCAGCCAAAACCAGCACAGATAACCATTGCAATAACATCCATAAAAATATAACAGACAAATCTCTCTTTCAGAATTTCTCTCCTTCCTTTGGAAACCCTTATTGGGAAATCCTTATATCTACACTCTGAATCAAAGTGATAATCAGGGAAGCCCATGATGTGGCTATAGATCATTGCTGTGTGTACTGAATCCTACCATACGAAGAAATGTTCAACATCCAGCAAGATTTTCACTATTTAAGTAGGCCTTCTAACCAAACATTTTGTTTTGCTATTACTGTCACTTATTTGCATCACTACTTCACTATTAACCAATCATTTTGTATTTCTAACTCTGACATTTACATGTCAATGGACTTGAGCTTCTTATTTGTGACACAAAAATACTGATATGGAAGCCTGCAGAGTGTTAGGAAGCAGTTTGTTTGTGACTGAAGTGAAGGAAGTGAAAAGGTCATCTCCTCAGCCTAAATGATAAACTCCAATTGACCATGAGCTGTGCTGGGTAAACAAAATAATTTGTGTCTGTTATTACTGAAACAAGATGAAGAGTATGTAGTAACTGGACAAGGGGGAATGGCTTCAAACTGAAAGAGACTAGGTTTAGATTAGATGTTAGAAGAAAATGTTTAATGTGACGGTGGTGAGACACTGGAACAGGTTGCCCAGAGAAGCTGTAGATTCCTCACTCCTGGCAGTGTTCAAGGTCAGGTTGGATGGGGCTCTGAGCAACCTGGTCCAGTGGAAGGTGTTTCTGCCCAAGGCAGGGGAGTTGGAACTAGATGATCTTTTAGGTCTCTTCCAACCCAAACCATTCAACGATTCTATGATGATTACTGAGACAAGATGAAGGTATTAGTAATAACTATTGCATAAAAATGATAATGCAAGTACAGTGTCTGTGATGAAATTGCGATTGAATTGAGAGGGATGCAATTCTGTATCTCCAGTCTTTTTACCCTGTATCTGGCTAAAGATACAGACTAACAACACACACCTGGATTCTTACACAACTGTATCCTGCTGCCATCTCAAGTGCCCTCAGGCACGCCCTGGCCTGCTGCCAATCCCTTGGCACACATCTTCCTATATGTGATAGCATTTTGCAGAGGAATGGAACAATTACTGACTTGACCCTGTCACCCAGCAACTTGTGGCAGCCAAGTTAGTTGCTGGAGCAAGAAAGAACAGTGAGTCTTATGTTGCAAACTTTTAAGAAACATCTTTTCTGAGCAATGGGCTTGGGAGCAAACTGGTAACGGAGTGTGTAGATCATCATACTTGAATTCAGCAAGTCTGAAAGCACAAGTGTAAGCAAACTTTCAGGCAAAGCTTCCTAATCTGCTCTATGGAGAACTTTTGGGTCACAAAATCACAGAATCGTTAGGGTTCGAAGGCACCTCTGGAGATCAACCAGTCCAACTCCCCCGCCAAGGCAGGGTCTCCTAGAGCAGGTTACACAGGATCATGACAGGGTGGCTTTGGAATGTCTCTGGAGGGTGACTCCACGACCTCCCTGGGAGGCAGTTCCAGTGCTCTGCCACTCTCAGCGTAAAGCTCTTCCTCATGCTGAGGTGGAACTGGTGTTTTAGTTTATGGCCATTGCTGCTCGTCCTGTCGCTGGGCACCACTGAAAAGTCTGGCACCATCCTCCTGGCGTCCGCCCTTGAGAAATTTACATGCATTAATGAGATACCCTCTCAGTCTTCCCTTCTCTAGACCAAACAGGTCATGACAGACCAGCCCCGACTCCCGTTTGCCACTGCTCTGCTCTAAAACCAGCTGCAAGTACAGGAGCGGTGCCGGCTGGGGAGGGCAGGGGAGACGCAGGCACCGGCGCTGGGAACTGGCCGGGACGGGCCGGGTCTGTCCCGGTGCCGGGCAGTGTCCCCGCGGTGGCGGTGCCGATGGCGGTGGCAGGCAATGTCCCCGCGGTGGCGGTGCCGGTGGCAGTGCCGGGCAGTGTCCCGCTCGTGCCCGGCTCGCCCCGCCGCGCTCCCCGCGCCAACCGCCGGCACTGCCGCCCTCGCGCGCAGCAGCCAATCGGCGGTGGCGGGCTCGCTCATGCCTGGCCTCCCATTGGTGGGCGCCGTGCGCGCTCCCGCGGCCGCCGCAGTCCCGCAGTGCCGCCACCGCCACCGCGCCGGGGCTCGCTCGCGCT
>WBMV01006632.1:1075249-1172402 GCA_013396655.1 Campylorhamphus procurvoides | reverse complement strand
TGCCTCTACTTCATCTATGTGGCCCCCGGGATCGGTGAGTCGGGGTCCTCTGCCCCGGGGGGTGCGGGCAGGGGCGGGGGTCGCACCCGCGTCCCCCGGGTTGTGCCCGCGGCCGGGAGGGCAGCGGCGGCCCGGGGGTCGGAGCGCCGGGGCGGCGGCGGGGGCGGCGGTGCTATCCTGCGCTGATCCCGCATCTTTGTTCTGCTGCTTTCACGCGCTCTAGAAGGTTCATCTGCCATCGCGAGGTAGGTGGATGCTGCCCTTACTTCACAGGCTGGAAAAGTGAAGCACAAAAGCAGCTCGCCGGTTCACCGCGTTATAATGGCAGGAACGAGGAAAGAGCTACAAAGCTGCTGGAGTCACTTGAATGTATCCATCTGTCAAATTGTTAGTAACTGCATTAATAATAAAGCACGTGCACAAAAATTAAGGACCGGATTGAATATTCGTTGTTTACTTCCGTCACTGGGATCTCTCGTCACAGGTTTTACAGTTTGTGAACTTCCACTGCAAATGGGAGACAAACAGTTGATTTAGGCGAAGCTTCATAAAATAATAGTGCAAGTTTGTGTCAGAGAAAAAAAAAAGTGCTGTTTTTCTTAGTTCGCTCTGGGAGACTGTCAGACCTTTCCTTGATGCATGATCCTTTCAGAATGGGTTAGCATTACCCCAGAGTTGATGCCAGTGGTATCCTGTATGGTGCTCTGTGGGTTTTCACTGTATTGCGGGTCTGTTGGCAATACAATATTTTCCTTTTGTTTCCAGGGAACGTTGCCACGTGTCCACTTTCTTTTGCATGTTTCAGTGCTTATCAGGTGCTACCTAAATACCTGTAAAATCATCTCTCTTTGTCCTCTGTGCTTGGAGCTCCTCTCTGCAGTCATTACTACGAAATGTCCACATTCATTTGACCATTGAATCTGCAGGAATTGTTTCCTATTGACTGTCTCTATGGTGTTTGGCTCCCTCTTGTTCAGTCTTCTGTTTAGCTTGTAAACACTTTTAAGGTGCAACTGCTTCTCCTATACTTCTGTAGTTCTATGTAGTTCTCATGTAATTCTATAGTCTTCCTGTATTTATATGCTTCATACAATATTGACAAGTCTCTCAATTATTATTCTAGCTCAAATAAATATAAAAAAAAGTCAGGGAATATATAATGGTTTGGAGTTCTGAACTTTCTTGTCTGTCAGTGTTTCCCTGCTGAAAGAGATATGATGCAAGTGAGAATGAGGCTGCTAGGGTCCATTTAGATTTCTTAGGTCTTTGAGACACTGGTGAAGGATATATATATATGTAAAGTAGACTTTAATTACAAGTAGTTGGTGTATGATTTAAATAGCAGAGTACAGTTTCCACATCTTTATAAGTGAAACTATTAACACCTTACATAATGTACTCAGCTGGAGTTTTACTTCATTATTTAAATGCTTCTTCTCAATGGGTATCTTCCTAAGAAGAACATCTTCTTAGTAAGCAAGGTTTATGCAGTATCTTGTTCAGAATCAGAGCCTTCAGTGGTGATACTTTTATTCTTGACTTTGTCTTGCTGCTCAGCTGTTGGGAATTATTTGTTTCCTTTGTACCAGGAATGACATTAAATCAACGGTATGTACCATAAGTGTTCTTGGCATAGGTTAATTAGATCTGATTAGCCTTGAGTAAAAATGTCATACTCAAACTGGTCTCTCTTCCTGTCTCGGATATAAATACTGTAGTTGGCCCCTTCAAGCTGTGGTTTAACAATACAAAAATCTTGGGTAGTTCCATGAGTTTGTGAGGTTACATCTCTTCCCAGCTACTGATCAATGCTGTGCTGGCCTGACTGTATGCTGTTGTGTTGTGAACTCATGTAGCTTAAATCGAAACCCTGCAATACTGAAGATACTGTTTGTCTGTGGCACTTCTTGGATCCAGCTTGAAATACTATGAGGCTGTGCTGGTTTGGGGAGCCTGAGGGAAGGAATATAGAAAATGGTAAAGGAAAGGGCAGTAGAAAGGTTTTACACTGGTAAATAGTCTATCAGCTTATAGATGTAATGCTGATTTCCCAGGAATTTGTTCCTGAAAATGTCACTGTGTGGAATGGAGAGAAAGAAGGTCAGATATTATCTAAAAACCAACAAGCATCCTGGCAGTAGTCATGGGCAAAATGTAAGTTGTAAGAACGGAAGATTTTAAAAAACCTAGGAACACCCAAGTTTACAGGCAGATGATTCATCTAATAATCCGATGCTGTGTGTTCATACCATTTGCATATTGTGATAGAATAGAAAATTTCACTGTACTTGCTCCTTTTCATTGAGTGTAATGAAATAGATGTATCTAAGTCAAGGCTGATTTTGAGTATGTGGAAAGGAGAAGGCTTTAATATTGCTTATGGAAGCTCAATCACCTTACCTGCAAGCAGCTTTTCATGAAATATATTCTGCAGCTAAGTCATAAATGGCTGGGATCTGCCATAATTTATGTGTACAGGTATATTTTACTGAGGATAGTTCGGTTCATCAGAACACTTTCTTCCTCAATGAGCTGCAAGGCACAGTGTCAGTGAGGAAGAAAATTCTAATTGTGTTGCAGAGAACTGGAAGTTGCTCCTTGACTGGCTTCTCTTCCTGGTGGTCAGAAGAACTGAAAAGAGAGGGAGAAGTTGGACTCCCAAGTGTTTTATGGAGCAGCAGTGTACTGGAAGCTGGGAGGGGAAAAATAAGTGGCTTATGTAGAAGAATGATTTCCTGAGATGTCAAAGTGAATTGAAAATTAGAATCCTTATGGGCTCATAGAGTGGAATTCCCTCTTAGCAAGCAATTCATGGTGTATCAAAGAGAGAAGATGTCTGCCCAAGTAAGCCTGTAGCACTGGAAGAATTCTTAAAGAGGTCCCCATCACATTCTCTCTGTCCTTCATGCTATTTAGAAAAAAGAATTACTGCATTTTTTCTAGCAAAACTTCAGATTTTGTGACAAATACAGTTTGGGTCAACTTGAAATACTGGCAATTTCTTTAATATCTTAATTACTTATTGTAGGGTATTTAATTATTTCTGTCTCATATTTTAATGTTTTTATTTACACAATAATTACAGATATTACAATAACATAAGTCCATCACTTTTTTTTTTAAGAGACCTTTCAGAACGTTAGGTCTTTGAGAAATAGAAGCTTTTATTATCCCATGTATTTCAGAATATGAGGGGAGGAAAAGCATTTACATTTCACATTTTCAGACATGGTTCTGTGTTTTGAGGCTAAGACATACAATATTCCACATAATATAAAAATCTGGGGTTTAAATGGTTGAGAAGAATTCATACATTATGTTGGAATTGTTCATGTGCCTCCTCTTCCCTTTTCTGTAAGCACAGACAACTGGATGAAGTAGAGATGGCTGCAACCCTACCTCAGTACCCTGATGGTCTTTTGATAGTCAGAGGAGCTCAAAAATGAGAGCGGATTGATTTCTAACTGCTAATTAGAGGACAACTATTTTTCTAATTTTCATTTTTCTTGTTTAATTGAGTGGATGTTTTGAAGCAAAACCTTGAGGGCTGGGATGGCAAGTTGAAATGGTAGAAAAGAATTTAGCATATTTAAAGTTTAAAAATCTCATGTAAATGTTTAATGATACTTCTGTGTGATAGTCTCAAGTATTCGCTGAAAGAAGAAAACAGGTGCTGCTTCTCCAGAAAGACCACTTTTCTGACTGAACTTCATCTAATCTCTTTCTCTGGTACACAAAATGAAAAGATGGAAACAGAAGTTTCTGATTTTGAATTAGTCAATAAAGACAGCCTGTGATTCTGAAACTTTCCTGGAAGTTACAAATATCCATATCTTAAAGAGTGAAGAAGCTAACGGAAAGCAAGAATCTTTGGCACCCATACATTCTCCTTCAGAGTTGTAGGTAACAGTAGTAATAAAAGGGACTGAGATACTCTGTGTTTGGTCCTGCCCATTATCCATAATACATATATGTGCATTCAAGTTGACATCCCGGAAAGGATCCAAAGATGAGGAGAATGCAACAAATGAACAAGGCAGTGGTGACCAAGAGAGCATTTGCTGGTCTTATTTCACTGCCAAACCAATCTGAATATTGATAAGATTCATCTCTGGCTTATTCCTTTCTGTCTGACTCTAACAGAGAACCTTTACCAGACTGTGTGGAAGAGTACCTTAGAGTTCTCAGTATTGTAGTCAATTGCAGTCTAGTTTTTCACTCAGAGAGTGTTTGAGTACTGGAACAGGCTACCCAGAGAAGTGGTCACAGCACCAACCCTGTCTGAGTTCAAGAAACATTTGGACAAAGCTCTCAGGCGCATGGTGTGATTCTTGGGGTGTCCTGCAGAGAGCCAGGAGTTGGACTTAATGATCCTGGTAGGTCCCTTCCAACTCAGCATATTCTATGATTCTAACTTGTCTGCCTTGGACACAATGACCTTTGTAGTTCTCATAAGAACTGATTTTGAAACGACGAGGTGATCAAGGAAGAGGCAGTCTGCTTTGGCATCAGTAACACGGAATCCTGAACGGTGAAATGAGACTGAAGAGTTAGAAACAGCTACTGTTTTCTTTCCTATGGTTTTCTGCTTCAGTTATTAAAATTTTGCTACTTCTCTGGCAATCCCAACCAAAGAGCAGCTGTGCAGGCTACTTTGAAACATCTCCATTCGTTTTAGCTTACAACTTTATATAAATCTATTTTCTATTCTATTACTAGGAAGTAGTTTTACTAATAGGAAAGGATGATATCAGTCCTTTTTGAACTTGCGCAGAAATGGAGGAGAGTGCTGAAAGTGCTATCAGCAAGATAAGTGTTTGTTAGTGCTTCCATGTGCTGAGCCCATAAATGTGGGCACAGCCTTTGTGCTGATATTCTTTGTTCCTGGCATCTGTGACAGTTATGGTATTACTAAAGACTTGCTGTTTGATTATAGAAGAATTTAGATTGGCAGGGACCCCTTGAAGCTGTCTGATCCAACCTCCTTCTGAAAGCAGATCCTTCTGCATGGAATTGCTCAGGGCCATGTCCAATTGGGTTTTGAATAAATCCAAGGATGAAGATTCTGCTGTCACTCTGAGAAATCTGTTCTAGTGTTTTGATGTGTGAGAAAGTTGTAATATGTAATCATAATTCCCCATCTTGCATCTTGTGTTCGCTGCCTTGTGTCTTTTCACCTCCCAGGTGTTCAATTTAGTCTTTGCTGTACAGTTCTAGAATACAGCTGAAGAGAGCCAAAAAAAAAAAAAAGTCTGCCTCTTAGCCATTTTTGCTTAAGACTGAAAAAACCCACTTTTATTTTCTGCTTGTACAAAATATGCTCTGTTTTGGAAGGTTTCCTCTGGGCTCACTCTGCTATGTTAATGTCTGTCTCTTATTCAGTTACCCAAACTGGACATGGTACCCCAAATAGGGTTTCACAAGCTGCTAAATAGAGGAGAATGTTGCTCCTATAGATCTCTGGTTATGCTGTTGTTACAGGGCAGGATACTGTTGAATGTGTTTGCCACAATGATACATGGATGGCAATACCTTGTAGGAGGATTTTGTAGTAGAGCCAGTGTATGGGTTTACTGCAGCTAAAGGGCTGCACTGAAATAGGAATAATACAACTAGCTTATTTAAAACAAAACAAATAATTTGTTACTATCTTTCTCTGTGGTATGGAAATACCTGATAAAAAGCTCATGAGTTTTGCAGGGTGTTGTAGATGTTCATGTTTGTGTGGGTTTTTTGTTTTTTTTCCCCTCTTTTACTCCTCTCTTGCTCTCATGGGTCTCTTCCAAATTTCTTGAGCGAATGAAACTTGTCTGTCCCATTGTTTCATAATTTCTGCAGGGAAATGTCTACTACAGACCTCATTGTTTGGGAGCTATTTTCAGCTATATTCCATTATTAAAGCTCACCTGTTATTGAAGGCTTCATTTGGAGGCAAGAGTACTTTCATTAACTGCAGAAGTATTTTTCTTGCTTGCATTGCAGTATTTCACTTCAGTTTAATAAATTATAATCAAATCCCTAAACTGAGACATTTTAGTCAACTTTCTGATTAATGGAGTCTTTCCTCTTTCTCTTGTGCAAAGAAGAGAATGAGGTTTAAACATTGTCTGCCTGATCTCTGATTTCCAGTGATCAGATGTTCTTCAGCATTCTGAATAACAACTTGAGCTCATTATGAACTCAGGCAGGTAAGTTTTCTGCCTTATTCTGGGAGATGCAAAGATTTTTCAATTATATTGTTCCTGTGCAGTCATTCCTAGTACCTGATGCTGAATAAATTATTGTAATTTTGTCATTCATGACTGTCTTTTGCTTTTGCCAACTGATTATCTTTGACTAAACATGCATGTTTCTTTCTGAATCAGTTGTTTTGCATCTTCATCTGATAGTTTTCCTAAAGTCCTTAGGTATTAGTAGTCAGGGAACTTGCCTACATAAGATTTCAATGAGTACTCAGATTGTGATGTTGCTCTTAGAAAAGGGAAAAAACCCAGGCACTTACTGTGTGCAGCTAACTTCATAAGGACAAAGTAATTATGAGACCTTATGTGAAATGAGTTTTTACTTAAGCCAGCCAGTTATTTGAATGTGTTCTTTTCATGGGTTGAGAAGGAGAGATTGTTTTCCCTGGGGACATTTATTTGAACTGTGATGCTTTGCAGACATGGCCAAAGCTTTAACCATTTCCACATTTCTGTATGGTGAAAGATAGCTTATCTACTGGTTTTTCATTATTAAGACTGTTTCTACAAGTGACTATCTCTGCTTGCTTTTCTACAGCTCTGAGTCTGTTTTAGGTAATCTTTTGTATTCAAATTATGCAATGATATTTGGGAAGCAGCATGCAATGATTATGCATTGTGTGGGATCCAGTGCTAGGTTCTTGTGAACACAGTGTAGAGATTGATTTCAGGACTTTAAGATACAAAAGATGCTTTTTTGCAAGGTATCAGTTCACTTTCTTAGATTTGCAGTTGTCTTTTGCCTTCAATTCTTTGTGCATTTATTGAACTGTTTTATGGCTTGCTGTATGATCAATTAGAATCCTGAGAAGATAGAATGGTATCTAATGTGTTAGAAATTATATTGAACACTTTATCCTTTATCATGCTTAAAAATACTGCCAGGGAAAAAAAAATGATTTAATATTTTTTTTTCACCTGTAAATGGAAACTTGATCAATGAGATTCCCTCTTCTACTGTCTCCAATAAACAGTGAACTGACATGTATTCAGTTCCTCAGACTTGCAGTCAGAGGACTCATCCGTCTGGCATATATCCTTTGTAGCAGTGAGTATATGGAGATTGTCTGAAATATTAAAAAAAAATCAATTTTGAAGCCTCTCTGTTGCAGCTGATACAGATTTGTCCATCTGCACCATATGAATGATCACTGTTAACCTCCAGAAATACTGGTAGCTTTTGGTATTTTCAGTAGGTTGAGGTGATCAGTATCTTTCTAATATATTTTTCTTATGAGGAGGTATACATATGCAGACTCAAATGCCGTGTTACCATCCTTGTGAAAGAGCTTTGATTTTTTTGTTAATTTACAAATAGTGCAAAACTGCTATTAAATATTCAAGAACAAATCAAGTAAATATATTTCAAGGCATGCATTTTTTTTTGCGTTTTTTCTGGTTGTTGCATCTGCTTTAAAACCAACTTCTGATTAACAACAAATGTGTAAAGATAAATAAAATCCTAAGGAAGTTGTATTTATTGATGTTCATTGTAAATTTTAGTTTATGAGTAGGAACCATTTAACAGCAGTCTTACAGTACTTTAGGTATCATCCGTCACTGCTGAATTGTTTAATGAATCAATTTTACAGCCTAAAGTCAATAGTAGTGGAAGATATTTCTAGATCCTAGATATTTTAGAAGCAAAGCTTCTGCTAAACTCTATTTACTGTATATTTAGATTAATTATAGAATTTAATCTTTAACACTTTTGTGATAACTTGCCATGCATGAACTCTGCCAATAGTATATTTATATCTCTACTGTTGCTGAGAATAATATTGCATAACCTTGAGATGAGAAGATATCCATGTGGAATGTGGTCTAGAAATGCCCCCATGAGATGATTCGCCATTTACTAGTGGAGAATTTTCTGTTAACTCATTTGAATCCAATTTTTATGCATTATGTTGAGTGGGCTTTTCAGAAGTCCTGTGAAAACGGGTGTTGACTAGCAGATGAGTAACTTTAGGGTCAATGGTCATTTTGCAAGACCTGTTTTCTGTAAAGCTGTGCTTATTGCATCTGAATTTTGCAGTATCTGTAGATTGTCTATGTAGTATCTCCCATCTGAGCTTTTCAGCAATTTTTCCCCCCTGAAAGATCAGCATATAATGTCGCTACAACTGCTCAGATATTTGATCATCTTCTTACTTTTTAAGGTTGTGCGGTATTAACTTTTTGCAGATTGCTTTGAAAGCATTCTGGAGATAAGGCTTTTCCCATGTTTGTTTTTGGGTTTGTTTTAATCTGCTTGGTTTTTTGTTTATTTGTTTTGTTTTTGTTTTGGTTTTGTTTTGTTTTTGTTTTGTTTTAGGATAAAAGGTACATTTTAAAATAAAATCTGTGATCTCCGAGTTTATTCATCTTTGCTTTTGTATTTAAAAATCATCACTTGTAATCTAATTAATGCTTTTCTATGTTGCTATAGTAATCAGAGTTCTAACTTCCTGCTCCTGTTCAAAACTCCAGTCATTGATCCAGTTTCAGCTTCACTTGTTCTGTTGTATATGTTGCTATGTTGGTTGCTTCTAAGTGTGTGGCATATTTTTTTGGCTTTGCTTTGGTGTATGTGTACAGCATGACAAAAAGTTTCTATGTAAAACTGAGTCTTGTGCTTTTCTGTGAGGCTGAGGGATGATAAACTAATGCAGTGTTGTGAGAAGCGCTTTAATTTTTGGTGTACTGCTTGGAAGGAGCTTCATTCCCGAAGGGAGAGTGATCTGTGAATGAGACCTTTTTCTTTAAAAAAAGGTGTAAATTGTCTTTGGGTGAATATTTAAATAACAGAAAGCTGCCTGCTGTAAAACATTGAGCCATTTTAACAGGTATTTTTATACCTCAGGAATTAATGCATTGCTGTGACCCCCACCTGCCCCAATGGTCTTGTTTTCACTTGAACACTATTAATAACTGGTGAGCTATAAAAAAATCAAGACAAAAAATGAACCATCTGGTATTTTTAATATGTCCTCTGAAATACAGAATGATCCCTTTAATGCCCTAATGTGCTTTATCAGAATGAGTTTTAAATAATACCCTAAAACCAGGACCTCTGATGACTGTGGCTGTGTCCTCATGATAGCTGATTCGGATCTGGATCAATTGATAGTAAAGTTTCATCTGAACTAGGTATAAGCTCATGCATACACTTCCATTCCTTTAGGTGGAACACTGAGTATAGTATTGATTCCAAGGTGTCCTGTATGGGTGTGTTGTTTATTCTTCCCTACACTTCCCAAATGATTACCTTGTAAACTGTGTGGCAGTCTGTATTTTATGTTTCTTGAGTCAGGAATTCTCTTTCCTACTTACTGTGGACCATGTACAGTGAAATAAGGGGAATATGAATAAAACTGGTTCTAGGTGATTGCATTGTTAGATGTTTTCCTTGGTTACATGCAAAATTTTGCCTTCCTGTTTTGTGTATTTCCTTGTACTGTGGCAGTGCTAGTTGGTACAAATGCAGAAAGACAATAGTAGAAGAAAAATCACAGAATAACTGAGTTGGAAGGGACCTCTGGAGGTCATCTGGTCCAACCTCCCCACTCAGGCAGTGCCACCTGGAACCAGTTCCCTAGGACCATGTCCAGATGGCTTTAAAATATTTCTGAGGATATTCCCCACAACCACTGTGAGCAACCTGCGCCAGTGCTGCATCCCCCTCATGGTACAGAACTGTTTCCTGGTGTTCAAGTGGAACCTCTTGTGTTTCAGTCTGTGTCCATTGCCTCTGGTTCTGTCTCTGGGCACTACAGAAAAGAGCACGGCTCTGTCCCTCTTTGCACATTCCCATCATATACATTGTATACAAACACATCAACCCTTTGTATACATTAATGTGATACCCCTGAGGCTTCTCTTCAGGCTGAGCAGTCACAGCTCTCTCAGCCTTTGGTCATAGAAGAGATGCTTCAGTCCCTTTGTCTTCTTGGTGCTCTCCAGTTCTTCTCTGTTCTACTGTGGAGCTCAGCATTGGACACAGTCCTCCCAGTGTGTCTTCACCAATGCTGAGTGGAGGCTTGGAAGGATCTCCTTGACTTGATGGTAACGTTCTTCCTAATGCATCCCAGGATGCTGTTGGCTTTCATTGCAGCACATTGCTGGCTCAAGTTTCACTTGGTGTCCACAAGGTCTCTTCTGTCAAGCAGCTTTCCATCTGGGTGTCCCTGAGCATATATTAATGCGTGGTGCTGTTCCTCCCCAGAAGGAGAAATTTGCACTGCTCCATGTGGAATTTCACGAAGTTCCTCTCAGCACATTTCTCCAGCCTGCTGAGGTTGTTCTGAATGGCAGCATGGCTCTCTGCATATCAGCTACTTTTTCTAAGGGTGCACTCTGCCTGTCATCCAGATCACTAATGAACATGTTAAATATAACTGAACCAAGTATTGGCCCCTGGGGTAACCACTGGTCACTGACCTCACCCTTTGGGCTTGGTCAGTCAGTCAGCTTTTGATCTACTTCACTGTTTGCTTGAACAGCCTGCACATCAGCTGTTTGTCTATGAGGATATTACAGGATACAATGTGAAAGGCCTTACTGAGGTCCTGGTAGGCAATGTCCACTGCTCTCTCCTTATCTGCCAGGCCAGTCATTTTGTCATAGAAGATTATCAAGTTGGTTGAGCATGGGTTGAGCACGACTTCCCCTTGGTGAGGCCATGCTGAGTGTTCCTGATGATTTTTCTCCTGTCCATGTACCTGAAGAATGGCTTCCAGGACTAGCTGCTCCATCACCTTCCCAGGGATCAAGCTGAAGCTGATCAGCCTGTACTTCCCTGGGTCCTCCTTCTTGCCCTTCTTAAAATTAGAAGTAACATTTGTTTTCTTCCACCCTGGGGCACTTTTCTCACTCACAATAATTGATCAAAGATTGTCAAGTGTGGCTCTGAAATGACACCTGGCAGCTCTCTCAGCACTTGGTACATTCCATCAGGACCCATGGACCTGTGTCTGGTTTGCTTGAGTGTTCCCTGACCTGATTGTCTTCTATGAAGGGCAAGGGTACATCTTCCTTGCCTCAGCGTTTTCTCCTAGTCTCTGGGACTTGGGATTCCTGAAGACTGGTCTTGCTGATAAGACTAAGACAAAGGTGACATTCAGTATTGCAGACTTAACCATGCTTCTGTCTTGAGCAGTGGATTCACATTTTCCTTAGTTTTCTTATCACCTATGTACTTACAGAAACCCTTTGTGTTGTCTTTAACACCCCTGACCAGATTCAGTTCTGGTTAGGCTTTAGTTTTTCTAACTGCATCCTTGGATGCTCAGATACTGTTTCTGTATTCCATCTGCATTACCTGTCCTTGCTTCCACTCTCTGTATTATTTTTATGTTTGATTTTTTTTAACAGAGGTCCTTGTTCATCCATGCAGGCCTCCTGGCACTTTTTCCCTGTCTTCATATTCATTGATAGGAAGTTGGAAGGGGAATATCCTTGAATATTACCGAAATTTCTTGCCCCTCTTTTCATTTGAGTGCCTTATCCCATGGTACTCTACCATGCAGATGTTTGAAGAAGCCAAAATCTGGTCTCTTGAAGTCAAGAGTTGCAAGCTTTCTTCTTTTTTTTCTGCCCTTAGAATCCTGAATTCCACCATCTCATAGTCTCTGTAGCAAAAGCTGTGGTAATATCCCCAGTGAACCCCTCCTTCTTGGTGAGTATGACGTCTTACAGAGCACCTTCCTCACTGACATCTCTATCACTTGTGTCAGGAAGTTGCCATCAGTGCATTCCAGGAACGTCCTGGAGTTTTATTTGGCTATGTTGGGCCTCCAATAGATATTAGATTGTTGAAGACCCTATCTGTTCTTGGGGGCCAATGAGTGTGAGTCTCTTTTCATATCTGTCTGTAGAGGAAATGATACACTTATATTTTGCTGGCCAGGTGAACTGTCGCAGATGCCCGCTAAAATGTTACTTTTAATCCTAACCTCTAAGCTCCTAGTTGGTTTCTCTTCCATCCCCAGGCAGGGCTCCATGCATACCAGCTGTTTTTTGACATAAAGAGTGACTCCCCTTCCTAAGCTTCCCTTCCTGTCCTCCCTAAACAGCTTGTATCTCTCTGTTGCATCACTCCAGTCATGGGAGCCATCCCATCCTGTCTCTGTGATTCCTGGTAAGATTGTAGGCCTGGTGCTGTGCAGAGATCTCTTAAGTTAATTACACACAGTAGTATACAGACACTTGAGGGGCACTCCAGCATGTTAAGGTCATATTCACATAATCACAGTATCATCAAGGTTGGAAGAGACCTTGAATATCAACCAGTCTGACCATCAACCTAGCATGACCCCTAAACCATATTCCCAAGTGCCATGTCTACACATCTTTTGAACACTTCCAGGGGCAGTGACTTCACCACCTCCATGAGCAACTTACTCCAATGCCTAACAACTCTAATATGCAAGGTGAACCTCACCTGCTGCAACTGAAGGCCATTTCCTCTCATCCTTTCGCTTCAGACATGGCAGAAGAGACTGACCTGCACATTACTACAACCTTCTTTCAGGTAGTTGTAGAGAGCAGTGAGGTCCCCCTGAGCCTTCTCTTCTCCAGGCTAAGCAACCCCACTTCCCTCAGCTTCTCCATGTAAGACGTCTTCTAGACTCTTCATCACCTTCGTTGCCTGTCTTTGGACACACTCCAGCATTTAATGTTTTTTTCCATGTGAGTGGCCCAGAACTGGCTAAAATATTTGAGCTGTGTCCCCTCCAGTGCTCAGGACAGGGGGACAAATCACTTGCCTTGTCCTGCTGGCCACACTATTTTTGATACAGGCTAGGTTGCCATTGGCCTTGGCCACTTAAGCACACTGCTGACTCATGTTCAGCCAGCTGTCAACCAGCACCCCTAAGTCCCTATCTGCTGAGCAGCTCCCAAACCACTCATCCCCCAGTCTATAGGGCTGCACAGGATTGTTATGATGCAAAGTGCAGGACCCAGCACTTTGCCCTATTGAACTTCATGCAGTTGTCCTCAGAAACATGGCATGACAGCATAAGTAAGGTTTATGGAAACCTGTGCCAAGCTCAGCAAGTTGATGAGTATTAAAATACCAAGATTGCTGTAGGAGTCATCATACTTCAGCTCTTGGTATTCTGCTGTCAGTTGTCCCCCACCACATTAGCAGAAAAGATGTATTTCTCTGTTATGCTTCTGGCCTGTGTGGATTATCTTAAATGCTTTGTTGCTGCTGGTTAATGTGTCATTTGAACTGTGCTCTTTTTCACAGGTCTCTGCCAACAAACCTGTGCCAGTAGATGACATTTATTTTTAGGACTAAATTAATATCTTTGATTTTTTCCTAACGCTTTTAGCTTCTGACGTAATTAATTGGCTGCTCAAGCATCTGCTACTACCTAAGCAGCTGTTGAATGATAGTGGAATAAACTGGTCAGATCTGTACTCCTTGTAACTATGATTGTGCTGGAGATCCAGGTAGCTGGGACAAAGACTGCATAGAAAGGAGAATGTGTCATTGTGTATATGTATTTGGACAGAGCTGGATAGTGAGTTGTCAAGCAGATCAGCTAGGAAGAAGAGGTCAGACTGGGGAAGACTACAAGAGTAACTTGATAAAAACATGGCGAGGTTAGATCTTCCTGCTAGCAAGAGCAACTTTTGAATACTTAAGCCAAGGTGGCAGCAGGCTTTACCTGTTATATTTTACTTTTCATTATGTTTTTCATGGTGCCTACTTTTGAGACAAATGTCTTTTTAGCTTTCTCTCTCTTCTATGTTCAAATTTTTCTCCTTTGTTAGAGGTCAGTTGTCCATTAACAAAGGGGAGATACAAATGCTTTTGCGGGAAATCTGTTTTATCCGTGTTAATGTCTACATTATCTGGACTGCAGTAACATTTCCCTTAAAAGCTGAGAACACTTACATGGTTCTCTTGACTTTGTTGTGGACTAGTTTGAAAGGCTTAGTCTAAGTTCTGTACTATTATCAGATTCCTAAGACCTTTGCCCTTCTGATTGTTTCCCCCATCCCACTGCAGGCGAGTGAGCAAGCAAGTGGATGAGGATTTACCCCTTTACCAGATCAACTCACCACACTTAGTAAATGTGAATTAAGATTATGCTTCTATAAACCTGCTGTTCTGCAGAGATAAAAACTCAAGCGACCTTGGCTTTTGGTATCGCATTAAAATGGAAAATAGAGCACACAGTGTCCAAAGGTTATCTCTGAAATCAGTATTTGCTAACTGATTTATATTTAAAAATAACATTATTTTAGTGTTGGAATAGGTAGATATTGAAGGGCTGTGCTTATGGGGAAAAAAACTATATGGGGAAAAGAGAGGGGATGATACCAATTTGAAATGTGTTGAAAGTTTGAAGAAAGTAATTAGTTGTTAATTAGGAAATTTTTTGTCCTATTTAAAAGGTAAAAATCCACTTAGTTCTATTTTCAGGGAAGCCTTGAATATTGAAATTGTTTGTTTGAAGGTAAAAAAGTGGTTCAAGGAACAAATCAAATTGCTTTAATTGCTTTTATGTTGATTCCTAAAGGAGGTTTTTTGAATAAGTAACTCGATATATGAGCTCAAGAATTGTACAAATTCCCTGAATTGTTTAGTACAGACACCCTAAACTGCACACACAACACCCCTCCACCCCCGTCCCAGTATTTGAATGGGAAACTACCAATGTAACTAAATAGTTGGAACCCCAAAGTGTTACTTTACTATTAATTGGGTGAAAATTTTGAGAAGTTTTTGTGCAAGTTTTCTGTAAGGAAATATGAATCTTATCAGTTGTCTTGGATCCCAATAAGAATCATTCTTGTGGGATTTCCTACCTCTGTCATCAGGCCAAGGCTGTAGTTTTTTTATTTTGTTCCTGTTTTAATATCCAGGGGGTGTTGAGAAAACTTCAGGATCCTAGCAGCTGAGTAACTTTTTACACATGTGAACTCCGTTAACCAAAATAGGTAGTCATGCTGGCCAAGGGTTTGAGAATTACATGCCATGCATAGCACCTGGGATGTTCAGAACCTCTAATATTCCTTGTTTTAATAAGGAGTTCTTTGAAAGCCAGGAAGACCCTTCTATTCTTTAAAAAAACCTATTATTGTAAGGCTTGCAAATAATATTCCTTGACAGATTATGTTGGTGTTTGTATCTCTGTACGTGTCAGTAGTATTGTTTGCTAATGTGGTGGAATTAATCCATGTATTTTCCTCTGGAAATGTCCCAGTCCTTTATATACAGTACTCTGGGGCTCTAGTCTCTTTGTGTTGGACTGTAAGAAGTTATCAGTTGATCTGTGTCATGCTGCTGGTGCTGGGTCATCTGATGAGGTGGAGTTCCTGAGATAGTTTTCTAACTTTTTTCTTCCCCCCTTCCTCCACCACAGTATGTTTAGTTCTTTCCTACGAAGATTCCAAGCCAAACAGTCCTCAGAAAACTGGGTGCTTAACATAGGTGAAGTGACAGATGATCCCTTTGACTCTCTTTGCTACCCAGTGTTAAAACTGTTCTGTAAAGGAAATTTGTCCTCCCCTTTGCAATATTTTTTCAGCTCTGTGAGTCCTGGGTAGAATTTTTCTTACTCAGATATAAAAGCTGCTTCATTTCTACCTTACTTTCTGTATACTACAAAGTAATGTCTCAAGATCAGATTTTGGGGCTTTGGGTGCATGGCTGACCCAGAGGAATATTTCATACCGTTGTTAATGAGTCATTTAATTACTCAGAATGTTGATTTACTCACGCTTGATGCCTATAATAAATATTTAATGTATCATTATCAAGCATTAATACTTTGAGATTGGCAGTGATTTGTAGCAGTTGTATAAGAAAACAGCTGTTGGGGGTGAATGAATAGCAGTACATTTTGACTGAAAGTTGTGTTAACTAAAGAGTAAAAAGGGGGACCATTATATGGGACTAAAAGATTTTCTAGACTTTTTTTTTTGGTCCTATATTTCAATGATATATGTGAAGATGTATATATGAAGGATGTATCTACATATGAAAACTTTTTTTATTGGTAAATTAGATTGTTTCTTGTCACTTTCTGTTGGTTTTTATAAGGTAAAAAGAAATGAAAGTGTCATGTCAACTGTCTACTGACATTTTGTAGTTTTGGGCTTTATACAGAGCCATGGTTATGAATGCATTTTATTCTTTTGTGTAGTTGCTGTTACGTTTCACTCCATGGACCTTCACCTTGAAGAACTAGTGTTCACTAACCATGGATTCAGACACAGTAACAATTGTTTAACACATTATAAATGTATGTTAGAATAATTTAGAAGTACCTTATTTTAATTCAAATTCAAAATTGCTTTTTGTTTTATCAGCAAACACGTATCTCTTTATGGTGCAAGCTCGTGGTATAATGTTGAGAGAAAATGTAAAAACAATAGGACACATGATCAGATTGTACACTAACAAAAATACTACACTGAATGGGACAGGTAAGAATATATCTAATTTAATTTCATTTTTTAAAGAGCTTTTTTAAAAGAAGCAGACAGTAATGACATAGCTCGTTTATGAAAACTTGGACCTAAATCCTACTTCTCTGTAACTGAAAGCCAAATAATTACTACTTATCAGTTCACTTTAGTAAGAAATATTTGTCACAGGTGCAACAAAGATACTGTCATTCAATTATTCTTCCTTTAGTGGGGTAAGATGCTTTTTAATCATGCGGGTGTGAATTTGTTGCTTACAAAGTTAGTGCTCTCACCTGCAGGATGATATGTTACAAATTCAGTGGAAAACATAGGTTTTTACAAAAATCAACTCTTCTTGTTTTAGATTATCCTGAAGGAAACAATTCTAGTGACTGTGTTGCTCAAACAACAATGTATCTTCCAGAGAACTTCACCTACTCTCCTTACCAACCTTGTCCAGAGAAGCTGCCTTACATGAGTAAGTTTTAAACTGACCTTACTATTTATCTAATAAATTGAATTCTACTTTAAACAAAATACAGTTATTTTAATATAAAATATAATTGCAAGGAGTCCAAGTATATAGCAGAAAATAATGAATAAAATGCATGTGATAATGGACAAAGTCACAGTTTGCCTGTAACTAGTGTGTTGCTAAGGCTTTTGACCTGTTTACTAATCACAGAATCACAGAATGTCCCGAGTTGGAAGGGACCCACAGGGATCATCGAGTCCAACTCAGTCCTGCATAGGATCATCCCCAAGAGTCACACCATGTGCCTGGTGTGACAGCTAATGTGTTTTAAATTTTATTTACAAGTGATTTTAGTTTCTACAAGTTAAATAATAGATGGTTTTATGAATATGTGAGAATACTCTAACTTCTTAAAAAGTACTCAGTCAGATTTGCATATTTTGAGGGATAGTTAAAAATGTCCTTTTTTGAAATGGTATTACTAATAGAAAGATTCATGAGTCAGAAACCAATTCGAAAATCTTTATCAGCTAATCACAGCTACATCAATATATAGGAAGCTGAACAGGATGGTGTAGTAAAATGAGAATTGATGGACTAAAGAAAGTGCCAAAGCCCTGCCATAATGGGGAATAAGTACTTACATAACAAGTGAAAAGTTGCAATCCTCAGGAAATTTTAAAATAAGAGTTTCAAATGCAGATGTTTAAGATCCCAAGCTATTAAATAGGTGTAGTGGATTGGCCGTGTCTGGATGCCAGATACCCATTGTGGCTACTTTATCTCTCCCCTCTCCAGCTGGACAGTGGAGAGAAAATATAACGAAGGTTTCATGAGTTAAGGACCAGGAGAGGTCACTTACTGATTCCTGTCATGGGCAAAACAGACTTGAAATGGGAATATTAATTAAACTTATTGGTAACAAACAGCAGGATAATGAGAAGTAAAAGAAATCTTAACAACTCCTTCCCATGTTCTAACTCACCCTTCCCACAGCAGTGCAGGGAGACGGGGAATGGAGCTTATGATCAGTTTGCCACAGGTTGTTCCTGCTGCTGCTCAGAGAGAGAAGTCCTTTCCCTGCTGTAAGCAAACTGTAACTTTGGGAAAATTCTTAAAAATTCTTGTTAAAACCCATGAATTTTCACGTGAATTCCCCTTTCTTGCATATTTGCTATTGTTCAGATTCAGACAAAATTCTGGGCATTGTTTGCTCTCCCCCAGCTTGTAGAGAAAACAATCCTTAAAAAACAGGAAGGACTAGGTGAGAGACCAAACACCTATTAAATACTGGCCTGTTTTGAACAGTAAAAAGAAAGAGGCAAATCAGTCTTGGTGATGACTGCTTTACATTGATCTTCACCACTGATTGTTTGCTATTATAAATTGTTCTGATATTTAACCTTAATAAAATCGCAGTCTCTTGACTGAAGCAAACTTCCTTCATAGGAACTACTATTAAGTTTTCAGCTTTTTTGTATGTTAGGAATTGTTGTGAGATTATAAGAGTTGCTGTAGGAAGCAAAAGATGATTAAATAATTTGGAAGAAATCAGAACTTGAGTCAGTAATCCATTGAATTATTTTAGTTCTAGCAAATGTTTTGTAGACAGACAGTATTTTTGTGTAAAGAACGAATGGTAACATTAGCATGTATCTCTAATATAATTACTTAAATTTAATTGTCTCATTTGGTGTCAAAAGAATCAGTTCTCTGTAAATAAGTGTAAATATGTTACTAGAAGTGACTTTGCTAGTAGTATCTTTTACACTAACATGTTTCTTTACCTGCAATATTTAAAATCAAATAATTAAACTACCAATTTGTAAGAGAAAACATTTAAAGTAGTTTCTGATGCATTCCAGAATCCTAAACTTATCTTTTAGACTAACAGGTGACTAAATCTGTGGGCTGTCATTCAGTATGAACAAGTACTTAAGTATTTAATATAGCAGTTCAGATCCATATTGTACCAAACAACATTGCTGACAGCCAAACTGAATTCTGATCAATTTTTCTTCTGATAAAAATAATGGATTTTATTAGGACATCTAGATTCTATTATAACTTTTTTATAATGTCAACTGAGAAGTTTATCTGCTGAAGAATACAGAAACAGTGTGTTGGCTGTGTTTCTTTTCAATACCACCAGATTCTAAACTTTGTCTCTTAACATTGTAAATATACAGACATGGAGCCAAAAGTACAGATCAATAGCTCTTGTTTAGGAAACTAACTCATAGAAAACTGTCTTAAGCAATTTAGTAACTAGCCCCGTGATGTGATACTAGCCTTATTTCAGCCTCTTTCCCTCCAGACATAGGGTTTGACTTTCAAAATCACATTTTTATATAGTATTGCACATATAAACAAATAGAACCAATAGTAAATATGCTACTTTGGGAAACAGATAAAAAATTCAGAAAATGTCAAATCTGGATAATCTGAGAAACAAGAATGATGATTAGGGTGATTGAAAAATGCATATAAAGTAGTATTTTTAATGGCACTTTCAAGGGATCTGGCAGTTGGAATTATATCAGACCAGTTCAAAACTGTATTGGCTTTTTACACCCGTTCTACTTGTGTGTTAGTCTGCTGTCCAGGAGTGGAGAAATCAGACAAGTCAGAAGTCACTGCAGTACCTTATATTCCAGCTTACTTACAGTATGTTATCTTAAATCTTTGATGCAGATTTGTTTGATTTGCCAGGTACTCAGAATTGCCAGAGTAGGGATTCATTCTGCTCTGCCATCCTTGCTATGAGCCATGTCTACTATATATAATTTTACCAGAATTTCTTTATATATCTCCTTGTTACTGCTCTTTCTTTACCATCTTTGTTGTTGTTGGTAATTGCTTTGTACTTATTCTGTCCTGTTTAAAAGAGCAATAATAATTTTAATTCACTCGCTAAGTTGCTGTTCAACAAAGGGATATATGTTTCACCCCTTGGTTTTCATGTATACCTTTTTAATCATCAGCTCTGTATTTAATTATAATCTACCTAAGGCTTCTATGAAGACCATTTAATGCAATGAAATGTTGTAGGTAATCCTGAGATAGTCAGGGAAGAAAGATTCTTGAATTATGCATATTTTGACACATTTAAGGTTATTATAGAAGTTAACTTCTTTACATCCACATGCCAAATTTGTGTCATGAAAAGAGTATGGTAAAATCATGTTTTGTCCCAAGTACATATACTCTTAAAATAGGAACAGCTATTGCCTTTTTTGTGTGACTCAGTCTTTCAGGTTCTAATTCACTTGTTGAACAATGCTGTTGTAATTCATAAGCAGGACATCTCTACTGCACGACAGAAGCTGTATAAGAGGTCTGTCTGTCTCTGTCTTTTCCTTTGTAGATAAACTGATAATTTAAACCATTCTAGACTACTTAGTATCTAAAGCTCTTGTCATTCTTGATTTTTTTTGTAGTGTAGACTATATCTAACAGGATTCTTTTTAAAGCATTGTAACTGGCTCAAACCCTCGTTACAAAAGAAACTAGTAATTACCTTCTCTGTCTTTCATATAATGCAATTAACGTATTCCAGGGTGGGATTTGCTATTTTTGTGCAATTGCATTTTATTACATTTGCTCATATTAATAGGAAATCCATTATAAACCATAAAAATATCTTTCTACAAAGTGCAGCATAACCAGGTATTTCCTGTTTTGTCTGTGTATGCTTTGTTTCTCCTTCAATAACAATCCATAATTATTTTTTTTTTATTAATTTCACTCTATTGATTTCTGTGTATGTCTGATTTGTTGAAATCATTTTGTTTTCTGATTCTCTTCTTCAAGATACTTTTAGCTTCCTCAGCTTTCTTTTTATGTAGGTTGTATAAATATGTTTTATTGCAGCATGTTAGACACTAATGGAAGTAGTGAATACTAAGCCCAGATATTTACAGAGTTGCCTTCTCCTGCCCCCCACCAATGACAGGGAAAAAGTGCTGATTTCTATTCACCCTTTGCCTTTGTACTTTTGCTAGTTAGTACCAGTACTTCAGGTTTTACTATAGCTACTTTTTAAACAGTCTGGAAGGAATTCCACCATGTTGCATGAAGTTAGATCTACCTGCTTTATCTAAATACTGTTTTGCCATTTGATGTGAGTTTGTTTGTTTTTTTTTTTTTTTTACTTTAAACTCTGTAATCAGCTGATCACCTTTAAACTTTTCTCGGGAGACTAAGACGTCTGAGTCACATCATATTGTGTGTAGATTGCTTCCTTTTCTGGTGTAGTAATTGACCTTTATTTATCTTTATTTTCCTATTAGATTCTGTAAATAAACTGAAAGGCTCTTTTTGCTTCTCTCTCTCTTGGTAGTTGAAACTGATTTAGTGATTTTTAATTTTTTGATATACTTTGTACATGTTTATATACTGGTCCTTCATTGATTGATCATGATTCTACATGTAAGATTTCTTTTTCAGGTTATTGAAGAGTTAATGATCATCTAAGGTTCTTTTTTTAAATGATTATTTTTATTTCTAATTATTTTAAACCTTTTATTTAAATTTGTGTAGGATTAGCTTGTTCTGGTGTATATTTATACAGGTTTTTTAGTAACTGCCAAGTTTCCTTTTTCTTCTAAAATAATCAAATAAATGTAGGTTTCTTTAAATCTGCTCTTGAGATTTTCATGTTGAACTGCCCTTGATACTTGTCCCTCTATAATTGTCCTTTAAATAAACAAAAGATACCTTCTTCATTTACAATTAGTATTATATTTAATCATATCCAAAACTACAACTGTTCTTGTAGTATCATCTGCCTTCTTCTGAAAACAATAGCTATTCCTAGTATGTTTCAAAAATTTCAATCTTTTACAAAATTGAGATAGGTAGTGAATTCAGTGACATGAAGATTCTTTTGGCTCAAATAGAATCTTTTGCCACAAATAGAATCTTTTTACTAACTTTAAAATACCAACCCTTACCAAAATATTTAAATTTTTAGGCAAAAATAAATAGACTATTTTATAGTGTTGGTCAGATGGTTATTACAAGATTTTTGTTTGATGATCTAGAACAAAGTAGTTGCTGAAGAACAACCTGAGCTTCTGGTTAATGAGTATTACACTCTTCTCCCCAGATTTTCATGATTCCTTCTCCTGCTTTTGGGAGTATTTACTATAAATCATTATCTCCAGTTTTGAATTTTTTTCACATGCGTAAGCTAATGACCAACAACTTTTAGCTGTCAACTAAGTGTTCATATTTCTCATAGTAAGGACTATCTGATTTTTTTTAAACCATGCTGTGGTCTTTATTCAATAACTTACTGAATTCCACTCTCAGCAATAGCCTTTTGTGAAAGCTTTTCCCATTGGGCTCATTAGTTCTAACAGTGGTGATTTTCAAATCCAGCTGCCTGCTATGAATTAGTTTGAAGCAGACAGTGGTGAATTACTGGATAGACTGTACGTGAAATGTGCATAATAATCTGGAATTTAAATTGAGAAAGTTTGTTGAGTGTAGTGATGATGCATTTTCTATTAATGTGGAAGTGCAGTAGGAGGGCACACACAATTTGAGTAAAGGTTCAGTAGTGCAGATGATGTAGAATTGTTAGCAGTGGTACTTGAAATCAAAGGCAACCCTAATTTTCTGTAATAGATACAGAATTCAAATTACTTGGCTTGTTCTGTGTCCTCTAATATGAGTATTTTGTTTATAGGTCTTATGGAAGGAATGTTTAGACTGGAAAACACTGAAATTCATTCTGTAAAAAATGAATATTAAGAGGATAATATAAATTGTTTCTTTTTTAATCTGTAGGCAGAGTAACAACAAATTTCTGATGTTATTTGACTATAATATAACATATAGTATTACATCAGTTGTCTTCCTTGAAATTAATAAATAATGGTTTTTTTTTTTTCTCTCTTTAGGAGGCCTTATCGATGTCAATATGAGTGAAATTAGTTTTGATGAAATTCAGCAACTGTTTTCAAAAGATTTAGACATTGAACCAGGAGGACACTGGAAACCAAAAGACTGTAAGCCACGATGGAAGGTGAGATGCTGATTTTTGGTTTTGCTTTGTTTTTTCTTTTTGGTCCATTGGAATTGTTTACCATAGCAAGCACTCAGTCTTTTGCTAATATATATCTATATCTGTAACTATATCTAATCTACATCTATATCCATATATCTGTATCTAAAATATGCATATAGTATAGTATAGTATATGTATTATGACATGTGGCCTAGAAGAAACTAAAGCTTGGAGAAAAATTTGAAATGGATCATCAGGAACTTTTAAAGGTTCATTAACTGTGGTTACTAAACATTTCATCATATGAATGCATACCTGTCCTTTGTGTCCGTTACTTGGTGTATAACTAGACACAAGCGAACGTAAAAGGAAAATCTTACTTATATTTTACTCCAGTTTTTTTTCTTAATTGTTTGAGGAAATTTCCAACATACTTTCCTATTGGGAACCAAAGCGTAAAACACTGAGCTAATTTAAATGTAAAAGTTGAAAAGCCTATGTAAGCCATGGGAAACTTGATCTGTATATGAAATATTAAAATTCTAAAATGCTGATATAATAGTTAAATATATATAATTTTTTGAAGGTGGCGGTCCTCATTCCTTTTCGGAATCGCCATGAGCATCTTCCGATTTTTTTCCGTCATCTGATACCTATGTTGCAGAAGCAACGGCTGGAATTTGCCTTCTATGTTGTTGAACAGGTAACAGCATTTACTTGAAAAGTGACTTCTCAAGATTTTTCTTGCCAAGATTTGGATGAATCCAGAATTTAAATGAATTTAAATGAAAAAGGAAAGTTCATCTCTGTTCCCCAGTTCAAGCAGTGGCCAGATACATGTTACTCGTCTTTGAATGGGGTGATATTTTATAGGTGATAGAGTGGCCTTTTAGGATGTATTGTCATTGTAAGTTTTCAAAGCCAAAAAAGGTAGGACACCAGCAGCATTCCTCAGGACTCAATTCAAGGGACAGCTCTGTTCAGTAGATACAGGAGCTGGATGCACCATTAGCAAGTTTGGTGATGATACAAAACTTGGGGTGCTGTTGACTTTTGAGGGATAGGATGCCTTGCAGAGGGATCTAGAGAAATTGGAGCATTGAGCAGTGATTAATGGGATGAAATTAAAAAGTCAAAACGCTAGATTCTTCAGCTAGGATGGAGTGAAGCCAGGCACAAGTGTAAGTTGGGAGATGAGTGACTGGAGAGCATCTCTGTGCAAATGGTAGGGAGCTGCTGTTTGGCAGGAGGCTCAACAGGGTGTGCCCCAGCAACCAGGATGGCAAACCCCATCCTGGGGTGCATCAAACCCAGCATCACCAGCTGGTCAAAAGAGGCATCTTTGTCAATACAATTTTTTTGTGCTTGTGTGTGTCTGTGATAGATTATGTGTTTCTCATAGTATTGAAATTTTGTCTTTTCTTGATTTTTACAGTGTATCCTTTGTTTTCTGTTTGAAGACAGGTACACAACCTTTTAATCGTGCAATGCTCTTTAATGTTGGCTTCAAAGAGGCTATGAAGGATGCTCTCTGGGACTGCATAATATTTCATGATGTGGATCACTTACCTGAAAATGACAGAAATTATTATGGATGTGGAGAAATGCCACGCCATTTTGCAGCAAAGCTGGACAAATACATGTACATGTAAGTAATGTTTTATTCATGTTGTTTCTTAAATACCCAGAAGTATTTTTAAAACGTGTATGAATTTTGTGACAATATATAGGTGAAAACAATAAAACAGCATCCTTCCATGCTATTTACAGAAATCATTATTTAGTTATTAAAAGAATGATTTGAATGTCTACATTTGATATACTACTAATTAGAAGATATTATTTATAATTTCTGGTGTTGAACTTTTGGCAGTGAGGTTGATCTTTTTAAAAAAAAAAAAGCTTTATGTGTCAATGGGGAAAAGCTTACCTAGCTTATTAGAAATCTTTTCTGGCTACATAAGCCTTTGTGCTGGCTGTTACAAAAGATAAGCAGATAATCTGCAGCAAAATACTACAGGAAAAATGTCTTTCTTAATTTTCTCATAAATGTGCTATTTGTGTTTGCTTTGTAAACAGAAGATTTTCTTACTGCTAGACCATTTTGTTTATTGTATTCAGTTTCTATTGACATTCAATGAATGTAGTGGGACCTGCAGTTTTGTTAGCTCCTTTCCTTCTGCCATTTTACATTAATGATGTGTCACTTGTTTTTTAACACTTTGCTATCTCATGACATTCTTTGAATCACTTCACATAAAGCTGTAGCTTATTGCTTGCTACATGCATGTGTTTGCTATCCTGAACTTTATTTGTGAAGTTAGTCAACCTGACAACCTGGTCAACTAACAAATCAAAAGCAATGCTTTGAAAACATGGCTCTGTGCCTGGACTTCAGGTTGTCAGCCAATCAGCATGTTTAAAGATTTCATATGTATTTAAAAATACATAAAAGAACACATGTAAACATAGAAGAGATTTCATCTATCTTCATATGTATTTACAGAACACCTTATATAGTATATATACATTTATAAAATGTCCAAATAGGTAAGTATTTACAAAATTGGTAAATGTATAAATAAATCCAGATTTATAAAATACAAATATAGATATATGTTTATGTATATATAAAAAAAAGTGCACACGTACTGCACACACATACATATATATGAATAAAAACTTCAAACAGTCCCATTAAACTGTCATACTGCAGTTGGTTTTGGTTGGTGATCTGGTTTTGTGTTGGTGGTACTTTTTGGTTGGTTGTTTTAGAGGTATATGTAGGGGTTTTTTTTCTGGGAGTTTGGTTAGAACACCTGTTATTTCAGTTAAATGTTGAAAGGGATATATAATGATGACGTTCCCCGAAAGCTATTAAGATTTGGTTGAATCCTGTGTTTCCACAGAGATCAGAAGTTACATGACTGTGTATTTCTTTTTCTTTCCCCTTGCATTCTGGAGTTATTTGTCCTTCAGTGTGGCAATTGTGTCCTAAACAATGGTAAATCTTTTTGTGATAGTCTTAACTCCTTGAAGGTTCCAGATTTAGAAGCGTCTCCTCAGAGACTTTTATTTTATGAAGTGGCGTGCTGCTTGTGAAAAAGGAACACACTTTACTATAACAGCTTCTGGGTTAAGGATGCAAGTCAATATTGATGGAAGTAAATATAGATGCTTAAATAGTCTATTTTTTTTAGACTGACAAAGTGTTTTGAGGACTGGAAATGACATTGCCTGGGGCGTAGTATGTAATATAGATACAGTGACTGTACATGTTGGCCAACTGCTTATTACTTAACAATATATGTCAGAAATTGCTCTTGCTTACTGACAGAAAAGCCTATAGATCCCTTTGATTCAAATGTTTATCTTCTAAAAACTGGAAAATATTTTTAAGTAAGTATGTCATTCACTGTACTTGAATATGTACTGTTAAACTGTTTCAACAGTTCTGTAGAACATAGTGGTGAATTAAAATTATTAAATTGATGCATTGCTGATATGTAATTTTTCAGTTGATTAAAAAAGGGTTTTTTTCAGTTGAATAGTGTCAAAATGCAGTAGTTTGAGGGCTTCACTTAACACTGCAGCTATGGGTCTAAATCAGCCATCTGAAATACAGATATCACCATTTGTTTCATATGGTGATACTAATTTAAGCTACAGTTTAAGAGGACTTTTTATGCAAATCAGACATTACTGCAAACCTTTTGTGCAACTTGGTGTATGTTACCTAGTGCTGGCAATCTGTGAACCCGTTTCCCATAGTGAATACATTCAGCATCTGTTCATGTCCTCAGTTTGGGGTTCTTGTTTTTTAGAAAGGTATTGTTCAAAGATAGGGCTACCTATCAAAGTTCAACTAATAGTGTAGAATTTCTTTTGTTTTCAGCCTTCCATACAATGAGTTCTTCGGTGGTGTAAGTGGCCTGACAGTGGAACAATTCAAGAAGATCAATGGTTTTCCTAATGCCTTTTGGGGATGGGGTGGAGAAGATGATGATCTTTGGAACAGGTGAGTTTTTAGGGCTTAGGTCTTTCTCATTGTTCTGTGGTATCCACCCTTTGAGAGTAATTAGGTGAATTTTTTTCTGTCACTTGTTACTTTTGGTAATTTATTTTAAATGAACAAATTTTAATTCTAAAGAGTTTGCTTCAGAAATACTAATATACCATTTGAAGGAATAAGTATTATGTTCTTTTTTCTTGGCCTGGGAACAGTTAACAGGTTTTTAAGAGACAGGTCCTGTAACAACACATATAACAACAGGTAGCAATAATAAGCATACTTAATCCCATTCCTTCTAGTCTTCTGTGTTTTGCTTTTAATTTGCATCTCTCTTGCTGCTACTATTATGGAATACCATCCCACAGACATTTAGAGTAAGCATGAATTTCATATCTAAAGAGCAGAGTTTGAGAGAGAGGTTAATCTGTGAATATATTTGTAGTCCTAGACTGGACAATGGACAGCAATGCTCATGGCATGACTAACTTCTTACAGTAAATAAGTCTAAAATGTTCCATTTGAGCTTTCGAGACAAAGTGTCTGCATGAGTTTATACATGAAGAGGTATCTTTTAAAAGAAGGATTTGCTTTTATTCTTTTTTCTTGCTATTTTCATGTTTTTACACTTTATTGAGCTTTAAGAACAAGCAGGAAATACTAAATATCAAATTATTATTATTTCACACTTTCTTTTGCCAGCATTTTAGTTATTGGGTTAGGAATGTTATGGGATTTTTAGGAAGAGAATGTCACTGAACACAAAGACTTGACTCTAAAATATTTGATGCATATTTTTCAGTTTTGCTGTAACTTGTATGAAGAGTTTTAAAAAGATGTTTTTACAAATGTTTATGTATTATACTGCAGGGTTCACTATGCTGGATACAATGTAACAAGACCTGAGGGAGATTTAGGGAAGTACAAATCCATTCCTCATCATCACAGAGGTGAAGTTCAGTTTTTAGGACGGTAAGAAAAACAGAGAAATGTTCACATGCTACTGCTAAAGGTGTGAAAATTTTTTCTTACATCCACATATCTGAATAAGCAGTCAGTGCTTATCAGTACTATTTCCTTTTTGATGCTAAACTGTATACTTTTTTAAACACATTATGTTTGCTGTTCCGATATTTCTTATTTAACCATGAGAGAGACTGGGTTTGTGTGTCAGAAGATATTAGAATCATAATCTTTGATGCCAAATGTTATTGTTCCATAATAGTTTGGGCATTAGTGCTGGCAGGGCTCCATTAGTTGGTTAATTTGGATATTTTGCAAAAGGAAAGAGTACAGCTGGGGCAAATGACTCCATGAAAACAGACTTTAAAACTCTTCAAGGATTGGTTTCTTCCATCATCTTTCATTATTTTCTAAGATACTGGTCTTCTAATTTCTTGCATACATCGACATAAACCTTTCCTTTTGGGATTCCTTTCTTTTGCTGCAAAGATGCAAAACACTTTAAGTGGCCAGTAGGTTTTGGCTGCCCTAGACTAGAATAGCAACCAGAATGCAGCTGATGAGCTAAAGGAAAAATTAGAACATGAAACACAAAATAAGGGGTTTATTATATGTTTTCAGGTAATTAGAAGTACTGCTCAATTCTGTTATCAGTGGGTGTCTCTCTGGGAGCATTTATAATTTTTAAATAGACATGTGCAGTAAACATGAGTAAATCTGTTACATGAAACTAAAACATATACATTGGTAATCTGGAGGAGGGGAGCTGTTTTTTTAATCACTTCAAATTTAGATATTTACAAATGCAGGAATCTCAAGAAGGAAATGAAAAACAATTCAGACATTTAAGTGTATAAGGATGAACAGTGAGGAGAGTTCCCCAGTTGAGTTTTATAGCAAAACAACATGAAGAAATTGAATAATCTTTAAAAACCTGCTTAATTTGGGACCATAAAAAGTATACGTATTAAATGCCTCTTTTTTATTTAGTCTTAATATTAACTTATATATGTGACCATAAAATCTAACTGTATTAAAAAATCTTTAAAAGCTTGCTTTTAAAGTTTAGGTGGGTAATTTGGTAATTTCAAAGGGCTTAAAGGTAGTTGCAGATTTTAAGATGTATTTCAAAATGAAATGATGGTCACAGTATCATGTCTAACGTGAATTGAATTGTTTCTTGCAAATCTTTCTCATGTTTTCTTCCTCCAACTCCCTCTGCAGATACAAACTTCTGAGGTATTCCAGAGAACGTCAATATATTGATGGATTGAACAATTTAGTATATACTCCTAAAATACTTGTCAGTAGATTGTATAAAAATATAACTGTTAATCTCATACCAGAACTTGCTCCTGTTAGAGACTATTGATGGAAGTGGAATGACAAGCTACCTTACCAGAATAAACTTTTAACACTGGAAGCTACTGATAGACAACTGCAAACCAAACCAAACCAAAACCAACAAACAGGAGCTTAGAATTAGAATTTTTTGACCATTTGATGATGCATATTTGGGATGAGAAGTGAAATGATTGTATGCACCATGCATTTTGTTCTGAAAGAAAAGCCAGCAGCTACCACTCAGATGTTTACAGCATGAGACTACTGTTCAAGCCTTCATTCTTCATATTCTCTATCTTAACCATTCAACTAAATTGACTGCAGAAAACAGACTTGTAGCTTCTCTGGAAGTAAGGACAGAGGCCTCTTCCAGGAATTTTTATACAAAACTGTCTCGTATTTAAATTAATGCTTCTGTTTATTTTTAAACTGTGTTTTGTAAATATGTGATGTAAATTAATGTGTGTATACTGCTTTTCAGTTGTTCAATATTTTATGCTTCAGTATGTATTTGAATGTGTTCTTGTTTGAGTTCTATAGGAATGTTTTTATTAGCATGAAAGAACAAGTGTAAAATGTAAGTATGCTTATAAAAAGGTTATACCTTATGTAAAATGAAGGAAATATTAATTGTTGGCCAGCTATGACTGTAAACTGTTATACTAGTTTTGAGCTCTAGGCCTCCTGCATATCTATATAGAAAAATCAATTTCATATATCAACTTGCTAGAAAAAAAGCTTTTAATTTAATTTATTGCCAGCAAAATTGTATGATACCCTGCCTGCCATCTAAATCCTATTTATATGCATATTGCATGTGTATTACAGAAAATCTTGCGGTTGTTGCATATTATGATCTACAGGAACTCTAACTGTTTCCAAGTGTGCCACTTGTGTCAATGTCAGGGATTTCAATGCCTAAAACAATGTGTCTGGGTGCGTACAGTATTTTGGTATTTTTCTTCTTTTAAAAAAAGCAAACCTAGTAAACAGCACTTTTATTCCTCCAAAATCAGAAGAGCCAAAAATGTGTCTTCATTGGAAGAATATTAAAGTTAGATTTTTAAGAGAATACTAAAGCACAGTTCTAATAGTTCTGATGCTTGCAGTGTGGGATTTTCAAAACCACAGTGTTGGTCACACTGTTCCGCTGATAAGGATGGTGATGTCAAAAGTGGAACCGAAAGCAGGCCGATCCCAAGTGCTTTTTAAAATTCCACTCATAATATATTATTCAATATAGCTATTTGAGGGCCTATTCTGGTAGAGTGCTGAGTGCTTCTATGATGCACTAAGCATCCTCAAGTCGATGACTGTCAATGAGATTGAGGTTGCAGAGTCCTGCTAAGGATTGGTCCTGTCTGTTTCTCTATTTTTGTGGTGTTATATGTATGAGTAACTAGCCTCTTTCCTCAGCTTATAATGAAAAACATGTCTTGTTATTTTCTCTTTGCTTGTAATGTTATGCTACCTAAAAGTATCCCACTGCTAAGCATTAGTATCCTTTCCTAATATTTTTTTACATCCCTTATTAATACTAAGGAAAAGGACCAGGTCATTTATTTTCTATGTTAATGCAAAGATATTGACCAAGATCCACTAAACGGTTTTGTTTGTCACGGTGATTTAACTCTTTAGGAACCAAAGACTGACTTCTGCTCCCATAAAGAATGGAAAGCAGTATATATAATAAGGATTATTTATCCACAGATTGTTCTTCAAGAGTGTTGACAAAGAACACTAACTTTAAGTCATTACTATATGTTGGTTTCCTGAATTGCTGCCACAGGTGATGTGGTGCTTTGGGTATTTTAAGTTTGCTATAAACACCTTTTATTTCTTTGACTTCTCAGCCGCAAATTTTGCCCTTAGCCATTCTTCAGTAAAGTTATGACCTTAGTTGTAGACATCCCAATTATTTAGTAGAAATATCATTATTTAATTTAAGTAGTTGAGAACAATTGTAAGGGATATTTTATACCATATTGGAATTACCTTAACATCTACCAGTTAATCTAATATGCTTTAGGAATGATGTAATACAGTGAAAATATCTAAAAGCATACAATGAAGAAAACGCCCTTCAAAAGCATGCTTAAGGGGTTTGATCACCTCCTAGTAGATTTTTTTTATAACTGAGTATATAGAATATATTCTAAAGCATATGAAGAAAAGGGAGATAATAGGCTGTATGAACAATTATATCTTCAAAATAAAATTAGTCTTATTTCATAACAAATACAATTCTTTAAGAACAGTTGAATAAATTTTTAAATCCCTGATGTAATTTCAAAGTGATTCCTAGTTTTCGGTACAATTTCACCTTCAATTTCACACCTGTGATTATGAAGCATCCTTTGGTACCATAGGTCTGTACTGTTTCCTGAAGCATGCTTTTGTGCCCATTTGTTAGGCATTCTGTGAAATTTATGTGCAATTAAAAAAATAAATCTAATGCATATATATGTATATATACTTACATATATACATACTATATTACACATATGCTGTGGCTGAACTAATATAACTTTACAGCTTTAAGTGATTGATCATGTATGGTCCTAGAAAAATGTGATTTAAACCAGTATGTGAATGAATTGTGACATATAGCTGAGTTCTTAAAAAGTTTACATTTTGGTGCCCCAAAGTGATGGATGTTAAATTCTCAATTGTTGACAACACTCTTCTCTAAATACCTTTTATCACTTTGTTGGGAAGTTTTAGAAGTTGCCATCTTAAATTGCATCAAAATAGTATTTGTATACTACCTGCTTGAACTCAGTACTCTTCTGTAGTGAATTTTAACATAGACAGTGCCTTCAAACAAAATAAATATAATGCAGAAGTAAGAGTTGTGCACATTCCTTTTGATATTTTCATGATTCTTGTAAAATGTAGAAAGAAGCCAATCACATTGGCTTTTGTATTGCTGACAATGCAAATTAAGGACTTCAAGGAGTGAACACAGAGAAGAAAAAGAGTGTATTTTACAAGATTCTGAAGGTCTTGCAAATTAACAAGTAAAAACATTACAGAAGTATTAACAGTGGAATCTGGTTGATATACTAAGATACACTTAAGGCCATTTTCTATATTTCATATTTAAGTAGGAGAATATAAAACATAAAGTCCACTTTGGAATAGGCAGTATATTGAAAAGCAAGTGCAAAATGTCCTTTTTTCTTGGATTTTGACAGTCTATTTTTCTATCATTTTGTTTACTAATGACTGTTGTAGTGGGTTACTAATGAGCCAGTTATTTAAAAGAACTAAAAAGATCCATTGCATATCAGCAAGAGGAAGTGTACTTAAAATTATTTTATTTGTAGAGATATATAAAGTAGGGTTAATGAAAAATGCACTGAAACAAATGCTGGGAATTTTCTGTGTGTTATCATAGTTTTGGTTTGGTTTTCTTTTTTTTTCTTTTTTTTTTCATTGTTCATGAAAATGTTTGTACTTTTTTATCATTGTCTTTTATGAAATACAATGTTCTAAAAATTGTGTTGGTTTGTTTATTCTGAACTTCTGTGGAAAACATACCATCTTTGTGTTTTGTTTCTAGACAAAGTGCTCATTTTTCTAGTGCTCAGAATCCCAAAGTAACAGCAAAAGGAAGGGATACACCTGTCCAAATACATCAGTTTGAGCTGTGATGGAATCAAGCCTTAGGCTAGCAAAGTATTTTCCCTTTTTTGGTACTTATATGCTTTCAGCTTTTGATTTTATTAGGCTAGATGACTCAATGTTTTTGCATACTTTTCCAAGACAGGGTTGCTATTCTGTTGAATCTTCTAATGTTTCTTCCTTATAAGAGGATTACTAGAATGGGAATAGAAGGATTCATTCATATTTCTCCTGACATAAAATAGGAAGCTGGTTTTCTCAGGAATCATCAGTTATTTTTATTTGTATGTCACAGCTATTAACGTGTCCAATGGTTAGAGGTATGCAGGTAATTTTGTGGAGTACTTCAGCTGGGGACAAATGTGTTTGCAGAATTTTCTGAAAACACATGAATAAACTTCTTCAGGTATGTTTGATCGATATACTTTTCTGAAACACTGACTATGGACTCTCCTTGAAAGTGTCACCAGTTGTGATATATTGAAAAACAGGAAAGAAGGCATTTTAAGTATGTGTAGCATGCTCAGCATCCTTAAAATCTATTCTACCTTGCTGTCACTTTTAAGCTGCTTTTGCTTCTACATCTCAGAAATCAGAATTGAGAGGTGAGTTTATCTGATTATGTGGGGCCCTGAGTAAGTAATCCCGTGGGACTTCATCTGTTATGGGCTTTAGTAATAAAGTATAGGAGATATTAGTGGTGGATTGTATTTTCTGTATGCTTACTTTTCATGAGACACCTTTCAGATGTGTTTTGTTCACTTCCTTTGCAAAATGAAATGTAGTTTATTAACTATATGAAAGTCTTTGGTTTATTCTCTGAGTCCCAGTAATGGAATTTCAATACATTTTTTCCTAAGCTTAATGTGTTTTTTCAAACTCTAAGCTTTTATTCAGAAGGGCAATACTGACAGAATACAGAAATAAAGAATACTTTTATTCAGAAGAGTATTTAAAAACAAAGTTAATACATATTCCTCCATCAACAAAGAGAATAAACAACTTGACTCTTACTGTTATTGATTTACTATGAAATCTAAAGCTGTTGATACAATCAACTACTAAGTTCTTATCATTTATGGAAATTTTAATTCATACATGTGAATTTTCATGCTTAATGTCAGGTTCTATTCCACTGGCTCACTAACTACTGCTGTAGTTGAGTAAGAAAAGGGACTAAGGACAACAGCAATGGAGTAATGCCGATAACCAGCGTCATTAGCTGGGAACACCACCTGGAAAATGAAAAAAACAAGTACAAGAAAAATGAGAAGTGATCTCTAGATGGAACCATTGTGGTAATTTTATGTAAATTCACACAAAACTTCAGAAACATTCTCACTCTGAATTGTGACTATCTGCAACACACAGTTTTTCCAGTGGTTAAATATTCTTTATTAAAAATATATTGTTTAAAATGCATTTATATATTTTAAAATCTCTTTATTATCCAAATTGTCTTTATTAAAAGGAAAAAAACATCCCACAAACAAACCAGAACACCCATTCTTTCAAGTTTTTGAATATTTGTGTTGCTCTTATGAAACCCGCAATTTAGAGAAACAGAATTAAACAGTGCAACATGAATTATCATTAGACCAAAGTATGAAAGCCTGAGTTTCTTTAGTTCCACTTCCAAATCTAGTAGTTAAGGACTGCATTAGTTCTTTGGCCACAGCATGAGAATAACCTTACATATGAATGGTTTACTACAGGCTTATTAACATTTCTCCATCAGCACACATCCTGTCCTTTGATTTCTCTCTCTACATAGTGCATAATCTTGTGTTGTGAGATGAGAAGTGTCAACTTTTAAAATAGACACTGTTTGATACAGTCTGTGATGCACAGCTTGTGCTCCTTTCAATATTAATAGAAAAGGTGCATATCAGTGAGTCGAGGAAAACATGATCCTTGCTGAGGTTTATTTTTAAGAAAGAAGGCTGTTGCAGTCTAGATTAAATTAATGTCTAGTCTCACATGTAGACTTAAACATTATCTTGATATATATCAATTTACTTGCATGCTGTAAATCTGTCATCTTCCCTCTTTTATTTTAGTTATCGCAGTAAGCAAGACTATCCAACATTAACCTTCATTATTGTCTGGTAAAAAAATGTCATCTTTCATCTGTTTCAGGGATGCAGAAACAAAATTTACCCAGGTGTTTGCCACCTTTTCTCCAAGGAGATGAGGAATGTCTGAGCAGATCTGTCACAATCCATCAAACAACTAATTTAGAACTGTTACTGAAAGGTCATAGGAAAGCCCTGGTGCTGTGGAGGGGAAGGGGACAGTCCCCAAGGAGTCACAAATCCTGAAGCAGGCCTCACTTGCTACCTGATTTGAACCACTTTTGTCTAACCAATTTATTTATCCTGTACAAATTAAAAAGGCATGTTAAACCTTTTTTTTTTCCTGTTGTAAACTGAAGATCCAGACATTCAGAACACAGTACATACTTCCATTATGTTTAAAAATCTAAACTATAAACTTTGTCTGGGTCCAAAAGACAGAGAAATCCTTTTCCCAGGAGACTGAACAGAGTAATCCACCTGTTGTTCTCCCTGAAGTGTTTAGTGACAGGAAGAATCACAGGCTTAAGCAGAAGTAGAAGGACAGAAAACCTCTTTGTAAGTAATGCATCTAAGAGCTTATTGAGAGTAATGAAGTTCTGTCATAAGTATGTGGTTACAAAGCTTCGAGACTGTGGATTTAAAGTGTCAACATGAAAATGGAAATAAAGTTCACCTTGTGTATTTAGTAACTAAAGCCCAGACATTTTAAGTATCTTTATTCTTTGCAACTGAAATACAGAAGAAAATGAATACTCACATCAGCATGGTGATGGAAGGGATTCAAACCCATACTCTTCCAATAAGAGGCTGTGTCTAATTCAAGCTTGTATACACCTGCTCCAAATTGTTCTTTAGTTGTAAGCTCAGGGAGACCTCCTTTGTCATTGGTTTGTCTGTGTGGTGGTAGAAAAACACACTTTTATATTTTGGTTGAAAGCCTGAGAAAGATGCAGTTTTTAGCAGTTGAACTTGAGTGATGCGTAGCTTAAGTAATATGATGAATACTTCTATTGATCCGGAATGGCTTACGTCCATCTGTATTATGGACGCTTCAGAGCTTATCTTGGCATTTGCTACTTCCACAGTGACCACAGCAGATGGCTGCTTGCCATGTCACTACTCTGCATGGTTTGGGGGTGAGCCAAAAACTAGCATTATTGTTCACAGACTCTTGGCAGAGTTTTGGAGTCAATTAAATGAACCCACTCAGAGGGAAAACTTCACTGCTGCTGTAAGCAATGTGGGAGCTCTATGGTGCATTTACTGTGCAACCAAGTAGGGTCAACTCTCCTGCTTTTTCCATACTTTTCTTATTTAAATATTTTTGTTTTATAAATATTTTTTACAGTTGGCTATTAGAAATTGAGATCTGCTGTTTGAAATGACCATATGTCAGCTAACAGTGTAGTCTTATGGAATTCCCTTTTGTTTTTATTGGCCAGTTAGTTTTCCATCCTCAACAAACATGGTTTTTTTCTTGTTTGAAGATTCTATCAGTGCTAGGCAAAGCCCTAATACTGGCTTGAAACTGTACATCTTTGAACACCAACCCATTTAGGACTCCAGAAGTAATACTGAATGCTATCTCTCAATCATGTCTCTTGTTTGAAACCTGTTTCTGTGAAATAAGTTTTACAATTCTAGTTTTTTATTAGGTAGGCTATCCACAAATAACAGAACTGCTAGCATCTGATTTAATTAGCTGCAGCAACTGTTTTGTGTTCTACCTGCTAGATCTTTTTCTGAACATATTTTATTCAAATTGCATACAGATGAAAAAAGTCATTGTCCAGAGTATTACTTACCATTTGTTCTTTAATATAGCTTGTAACTGTGAAGTGATAGAACACCATTTGTATCTTACAAGGTGTTCTGCAGCCAGTTATCAGAACTTTTTTATCCATTCAGTTGTCACTATTTTTCTTTGCCATAGATTGATCATTGTTAAATAACCAGTCATTTCTCTAAGCTTTCTCAGATAATACAAAACAAATCTTTAATTGAGAACATTTATTTCAAAATCTTTTGTTAGCATTCAATTATTTACAAATTATCAAGGCTGGAGAGGATGATGCAGTATTAGCATGACTTTTGTTTACCTTATCTTGAGGTTAATTTGCTCTTTGTTTCAAATGTTAAGTATGTTTTTAAGGCTTCAGCCAACATTCAGCTGTTTAGATGAGTATCTTCATACAAATTTTCTAAGCTGAGATGTGAAGATAAATTGAATGCTCTCTTACAGGAAAATTTCAAGCATTTCCAGGAACAGAATATGTGTGAAGTTGTCTTCTCACTTGGGGGATGTGAGGCAATTTATGTAGGACAATGTGAATAGATTGTTTTCCCCACTTTGTACAATTATGTGTGACCTTCACTGTAGCTATATTTTTAAGGACACATATAAAAGCAGTGTTGTTTCTGCCAGTCCACTGCTCCATGACACCAAAGAACCACTTATGTACAGTTTCTTATGGAGTTTATAGAATTGCATCTGAGTCTGGGATCCCACTGGTGAAATTCCTGTGCTATGCTAGTTTTAGCCCTTTGGACCCCTTTCTCTTTTTTCTTTTTTTTTTTTTTCTTTTATGTGAAATAGACAACATACCTGGAAAAGTCTCAGGTGAGACTCTGCAACTAAAGGAGGTAAGTGTGGAAGTGGAATATTGCTTGTTGAATAAAGAATGATCATTCTGTGTATCACTTAAGAATTTTTCCAATTCCATTTCAGATTATACTTGAAATAAAAATTGCTTTTGAGTTTTTAAAGTGTTAACATACTTAAATTGAGGGCAATTAAAGAAAAAAATCTACATTTGAAATTCTACAATTACATTTTTAAGAGACATGGCAATGTTTAAATATCTGGAGATTCTTTTTGTTATTTGAGATGTGATTACTTCCCTGTGGGGTAGGAGGTGAGAAAGCTTTATCCCCAAATTTTCCTCTTTTTGGCTGAGTCCTTTATCTTGAAGTAAAGAAGGCTATCAAATATGATGTGGGAAATATTCAAAGCAGTTTCTTTTTAAAGCTGTGGTATTGTATGGAATGAAAATCCATTTACGAAGAAGAAAAATAGCCAGTAAAGGCAGGATTCTGAATCAGAGTCGTGGTTTCAAACTGTAAGACTCTGTTTGATTTTTCTGGTAACAATGCAGTTGTTCTTTGCTGGGTACTAAAACCCAATATAAACCTTTGTAAGGAAATTGAAGAAGAAGCTATGATTGAATTAAAGGATAGTTTAAAATATTTTCTTGTGTTCATAGGAATTATAAGCTATTACAAAACCATTTTAGTAGTTGAAATTGTAGTACATTTAAAAGACAGTCTACAGCAAATTAATTCAAAAGTATGTTGTCTTTCTTCTGAGCAAAAAAGACATCTCACGTTAGAGGATGTGGAACTGGTCTTTCACCTATTTGTCCTTTTCCCCTTGCCTTTCCTGTCTTTCACTCATTATTTTAGTAGGACTTACTTTGAATTTAACAGTTCCCAAGATCCATCTGCAGCTTCTTTATATAACTTAACTGGAACATTTGGAGCTGGACTTCCTCGGACTGAATCCAGAACTCTTATGTAAAGAGGATGCTTGGAGTCAGGAGAGTCCTTCAATAGGAAAAGAGAATTTTTATGTTGCAAGAAGGGTATGCGATGGTGCATCATAAAGCAGTAAGGAATATCATGCTTCGTATCTACAGTATAGACTGTATTTTCCATAACAAGATCACTGTGTACTGCGGCAATGTAATCTGAATCTTTTCTGTCTGAGGACTGGATAGGGTGGAGCCAGGGAGGAAGGTGCGAGCTGTTGATTGTGTGGCCACATATACCAGGGAGACACTGCAGCTGTGAGACACAGTTCTGTTTTCTCTTTGGCATGGCTTGGCTACACATCATCTCTAGCAGGAAACTGTAACTAAATTGTAGCCTCAACAGGAAATCATAAAACCATTGAAGGTAGTTTAAAAATCTGCCAACTCTTCCTCTGTATTTTGAAGTGGCAATTTGTGCACAGCTTCCTGGGTTTCAGATATCTCTGATACCTTGTTGCCATAGAGTTATCTTAATTCTGCTGTAAAACTTGATAAGCACCACGTACAGACTCTTCCCTTACTGCATGTTGAGTCAGATTTGTCAGCCCTGGCAGCTACACAGGGATAGGAGGGGAAAACCTTCCTTCAAAGATGGGATGGCTATAGTTTCACTTCCAACATTCTCATCACAAGTAGTGATTATACCCTGATGTTTTACCTCTTCGAAGATAGAGTTGAATCAGGACTTTGACCTTCCATTACCTGATTCTGCAGATGAAAAGTGAGAAAATAGAGCTTTGTAGAAGGTGCTAATCAGGGATGATCTTAAAATAGCAGTCGCTGATATCCATTTAATCATTGCAAAATGAATTGTGATGTAGATGGTTAAAAACTAAGAACCCTCTCTTTCATCCCCTCTTACAGTCTGGAATGTGCTGAACATCCCATGGGCCAGGACCCCTGCCCTGTATCCTTCTAATATATCAGCATGTATCTATAGCCCCTGTATGCCCAGACTCCTCACACCCCCTTTCTGAGATGGAGGGGCTCACTAGTGTTTTTTGTGAGACCTTGGTAAGGAGGGCTGCATTGCCACCACTGATTTTCCTGACTTTTACACCCTGGGAGTTCAGGGAAAGTCTTAATTCCTCAACAAGGTTGGGTAGTTATTCCTTTTCCCAAAGATCAGAGCTTGAAAGGGAAAACGAGTAGCTGACGAGAGAGACAAGGCTGTTGTAGGAGAATTTCAGTCTGAGGCATCTGTGTTGTTAGCTTACATTACTGCAATAAATGAGCCCTCAGAAAGAAGGATCCTGACTTTGGCTCTGTTCTTTCCTTGCATCAGTGAGCATTACAGAGATCCCTTCTTACTTACATGAGATTGAGCTGTAGTGGGTAGAGCAGTAAGGAAGAAGTCTAGACAAGGCCTTTCTCCAGAAAAGATATCACAACAGGAAATGAAATCCCTCATGACACAGCTTGTTCATGATGTTATGAAGGCTACTAGTTACTTTTCAACAGGCTCAAGGTTTTTTGTGTAGTGAATATGATAGCTTTTTCTTTCTTGTCTTACACTGTTTTTCATATAGTTGCTGTGTCTAATGACAAGTGCTAATTTTCTAACTATAAAGTCCTCTCATTAATCATTAGAGAAGGGGAAAGAAGAACCAGAAAAGAGCAGCAGAGAACAATGGTCAACACATACTGTGAAATCAAAATAATTGCAATAAAATAGAATACTCTATTTTTTTGCTTACACTAATTAAAATATAATGAGATAAAAAAGCTGGGACTACATTAGTAGAAGGACTTCAGTGCTGAGACACTTACCAATGGTGTAGCTTCGGAGCAAAGTGCCAGGCCAGTTAAGAAAACAAGAAATACAGAATAAAAAGCCATTTTGCCTACCACTAGGAAGTCTCAGTGCTAGGAAACAGATACCAGTGGGGTCTGTGATTTTTATATCAAGTTCTCTAAAATGAAACTACTTATCAGAAAACCCATATGACTTTCAACATGCAGATTCATACTGTTTATCTTGTAAACAAAAAGAAAATAAGTAACCCGTACAAACATGAACCTTGTCTGCAAAAATTAGTCTCTTCTATCCTTGACTGTGGAAATATTGTGAATATTGCCTACTTCAACTGCAGTGATCAATTTTTTTGGACAAAAAATTATTCTGTTATATTTTTTTTTCTTTTTTATTGAGGAATAGTGCTGTATCATTCTCATCTATTTTGAGAGAAATACAAATTTTCTGTCAACTAAGCCATTTCACAGATTCACAGAATATGCTGAGTTGGAAGGGACTCACAAGGATCATTGATTGAGTCTAGCCCTTAGCCCTGCACAGGACCATCCCCAAGAGTCACCCCATGTGCCTAAGCGTATCATCCAAACACTTCTTGAACTCTTGTTTGACTTGGTGTCGTGACCACTTCCCTGGGGAGCCTGTTCCAGAGCCCAACCACTCTCTGGGTGAAGAATCTTTTCCTGATACCCAATCTAAACCTCCCCTGACACAACTCCAGGCCATTTTCTTGTGTCCTGTCCCCGGTCACCACAGAGAAGAGATCAGTGCCTGCCCCTGCTCTTCCTCTCATGAGGAAGTTGTTACTGCAATGAGGTCTCCCCTCAGCCTCCTCTTCTCCAGGCTGAACAGACTAAGTGCACTGAGTTGCTCCTCATGTGGCTTCCCCTCAAGGCCCTTCACCATCTTTGTTGCCCTCCTTTGGACACTCTCTCATGGCTTAATATCTTTCTTATATTGTGGTGCCCAAAACTGCACAATATTCCTGATGAGGCTGCCCCAGTGCAGAGCGGGACAATCCCCTCCCTCACCAGGCTAGCGATGCTTTCCCTGATGCCCCCCAGGACAGGGATGTCCCTCCTGGCTGCCAGGGCACTACTGAGCAAATGCAACTTGCAAACAACCAGGACCCCCAGGTCCCTTTCTGTGGCACTGCTTTCCAGCATCTCATTCCCCAGTCTGAAACAAACAAACATCCAGGATAACCCATCCCTGGTGCAGAATCTGGCACTTCTCCTTGTTGAACTTCATAAGGCTGGTCATTGCCTAGTTCTCCAATTTGCTGAGGTCTCTCTGCAGGCCCTTCCTGCCTTTGACCTCCTCCAAGTCTTTTGTCATCTGCAAACTTGCTCAGTATCCCTTCCAGTCCTGTGTCCAAGTAATTTATGATGTTGAAGAGCACAGGGCCTGAGATGGAGCCCTGTGGAACCCCACTTGTGATGGGTTGCCAGTCTGATGTTACCCCATTCGCTACTATCCTCTTTCAGTGAGAAATTCTCTGTCTTTATGACTTGGTTTAACTGAGTCTCCCATGTTTACCAATTAAGAGATTTCTTTCTGTAGTGGCCTTCTTCCCACCTCTAATAAAAGGCAAGTGGATAATGTCTGGGCTATTTAGTTATCCTGTGGAGGAAAAATATGTTGGTTCCCAGCATGATAACTGGACACCTACACACCCATTTCTGAAGCACAGTTAAACAATGTTTTAAGTCCTATCACTTTACTTGCCCCTTAGGTCACCACAGGGCTTTCACTGTTCAACTGCAAGTCAGCTCCTAACCAGAAGTATCTGCTTCATTTTAGGGAAGTGTTACTTTCTGAAATTAAACGTTGTCTTTCTTTGATCTTTGGTTAAACACATGTACATACACTCTTTTACTAGGTTTACCCTGTCATCAGATGGACAGCTACACACAGACACACAGAGTACTTGTTTTGGTTTGGTTTGGGGTTTTTTTTGATGACTACATCTATATGAACATACTTAGCTCCTATGTTGAGGGTTTGGTTTAGCCCACTGCAAATCAAACCTACTGGTCTTCAAGCTCCAAGAACAGCAGGATCCCATGAAATCTCACTCCATGCTTTAAGATGGGTGCTGTTTCAAAACTATTTGAACTGTTTACAAGGGTTGTGTAATTATGGTGGTGTCCAGAAGTCCAGGGAAAAAGTAACCAAATAGTGAAATGTTAAAGGCAAGCTTATGTAATTTGTGAGTTCACTTGGTATACCAACATTCCAGCAAACTCTGAGTGTAGAGATAAACGCCAAGGTCAGTTGCAAATGAGTGGTGGCTGTGATTTCACTATCTTTCTCTGCAATTTCTGTAATGTAGTTAAAAACCAACTCCTCTGCTTCAGAATGTTTTAAATACAATAGGCCATGAGTCTGCAGAAATCACTGCTAAAGCCCTCAAAGACTTTGGTCAGTTTATCAGCAACATTATTTGAATCAGTCACTCTACAGCTTACCTTTTCCCTTTTATAAAAATATGAAGAGAATATTAAAATTATGCTTCTGTTTTAAGACTTCTGTTTAATGATGACTAGAGATTTGACTATTAGAGATTTAATTGGAATGCACTGGATTAGGGTAGCCAGTATAACTGGATTATATAAAATAATCATTTTAATATAAAAGTTGTTAGAAAGACTGCTAATTGAAATTACTTCAGAACTTCCTAGATTGATTGAGAAGCAAACCTCCCTCTGGAAACATCAAAGTATTGAGATTTACCTGAAACTTTAAATAAAAGTACATAGATTTTAACTATCTCATTTCTCTGGACATACATATTTAAATAGTTGTTTGTTCTGCTGCTAGGTGTTCAGAATTTCACCTATTTACCCTGTGACCTGGTTGAGAATGGGACCATCTCTTCCATGTGTAAACTAGAAGCAGTATGGATGACTTTTTTCTTTGTTTTAAGACATGTATTTGGTAAAATTTTTTAAGGTAACACAGCTCTGTAAGTTCCTTATTTTGAACCAGTGCACTTGGTGAGACTTTTTTAAGACAGTAGAGGTAACATAACTAAATTAAGTGCCATCTTGTGTGTGTTTTTCAGAAGTCCTTTGCACTTCAACACAAATAAAAAAAAGTACCTTAGTACAAAATAAAACTTCACCAACAGAGTCAAAACTGTTTTAAAGAAGTCATATTTTATTGACTGGTCTGAAGTTTGCAAGGTTAAAAAATGGGAAAAAAAACAACCTAATGTAGCAAAAAGTTATGCATTAGCAGTAAGAAAAACCTTCCTCCTAAAAGCCTATGATAGTTCTAGAGGAGGAGAGTTTTTTTGTAAGGACAGTACATGTTTATTCCTGGGGATCAGTGACAACAGCAGTGGTTGAATAAGAGTAAGGACTCAGGAGAGCGGCAATGGTGTAGTGGCGGTGACCAGAGTCATTAGCAGTGAACACCACCTGGAAAAGAGAAAACTTGTGATCATGATGAACAACATGCATTAAAAACTAGAAAACTTGTGATCATGATGGACAACATGCATTCAAAACTACCATATTAAGAACTAAGAAGCACATGCCATTTCATCTGCAGAGTGCTTTGCCAGTTCTGTACAGTGATTTTACCTTTCTGAAAAGTAATGCTCCCCATTACTTTATGACTCTTGCTGAGGACTGAGAAATTTGTGAGATTTGGACTGAGGTCCACAAAACCCTGTGGTGAAGCTAGGTGGAGATACCTACACCTGAGCTGGGCAACTTCTTTGTGATGTGGAATGGGAGGATGAGGGGGAGGTATCTCAAATGACCAATAAGAAAGACCTGGTGAGTTTAAATACCACTTCCATTTGAGGTGTCCAAGCGAAGCACAATTTGGAGCCCAAAGCTGCTTTCTGTACTTTAGTGCCCCCTCGTGTTTTTAACACTGCTGGAGATGGGCAATGCTTGCATTAAGAACTGAGTGGCTGGACTTGCCAGAACAAGGACAAAACCCTTGCCCTAAGACAATGCTAATTTGCTGTTCTCCAAATCAGTCCCTTGGAGCTTGGACCACCCAGTCGCCAGGAAAATGTTGTTACCTGGGTTAAGCTCCAGCTTTCTTCGTCTGTCATTAGCCTGTTGTTTGATCTATTTTCTAAACCATGACATACTTTCTACAAGAGTACTAGACTGTCCCAGTCCTGCCAAAGTCTAAGCTCTTGGGATGTGAGGACTGTAGGCTTTAGTTACCTTGTGTGCAGACATGGAGTCATTGAAAGCTACTCACTTCCCAGGCTAGTTTGCTGACCTGTAGTCTGTTACATCAAGAAAAAGCTTATTCAATAGCCCAGCTGCAACAAGGCACTTTTAATCACCCTATGAGGTAAAACCCTTACAACTTTCAGACACCCAAATGGTTAGGGATTATTTTAGAGGTTTGTTTATTTGACCTAAACCACCTAAACTGCACCTCAGACTTTTATGGACCTCGGCCTCACTCATTGGTTTTAGTCTTTCACAAAGCTTCATAACCTTTTAGAGTAAAATGTTCTACAACACTACCAGTAGCTATTCCAGACTACTTAAATTGGAGAAACTCAAATTTAATGACAGATTAAGCCTGAAGAATTTAAACAGGTTTTTGTAAGTGCTAAGTAAATATAGTAGAACAGAGCACAAAATAAATCAGTGTAGGGCTGACAGCAAAAGGAGGGATGGGACATGATTATATTGCTGGCCTGCTTATGAAATATGAGTATCAATGAAATAGCCAACTTTTCCTTTCCAACTATCCTTATTTCTTTATATTTTTCTGCCTTCTTTTTTTTTTTTTAATGGCATATTTTAGTACTGAACATCATTAAAAAAAAGGCACATGAGAAAGAATGGTTTTTTCCCTATAATTACAGATTTGTACCTTTTTTTCCCTTGTTTGCTTTTATAAACACTGTCTACCTTTGAATAATGTAGCTCTTTTTGAACAAAGATCCCTACTGGTATGAATGGGTGAATGGGCACAGCTCCCCTTTGGAAAAGCTGTGTCAGTATTTGCAGGGAACTTGGCTGCTTCCTTTGGCTTAGTTGGCTATTTACTGCCTTTATTTGCCCAGTGTTGTGTGGCAGAGATCCATTTCACTGAATGATGCTGCTCCTTAAGTATTAAAGGACTGTATTTGTTCTTTCCAGATGATGCTACTACACAGGCGGTGTATACAGGTTATTAAGTATATTTGCAACTACTTACATCAGCATATTCATGGAATGGAGAAAGGCCAAGCCCCTTCCAGTAAGAGCTGGTGTCAAACTTAACCATGTATACTCCTTCTACAAACCGTTCTTCTGTTGTGAGCTCATGGATCTCCCCATACTCTGTGGTTTTCCTTTAATGATAAAACATTTGCATAAATATTTTATACTTTTATTTAGATGCTAATCCGAAACAATCAATGTGGAATATTCAATAGCAGAGGTGCCAAATTCTACATTGAGCAGTTTCTAATAATATGAAATTATTCCCTCCTTCTATGTCGTGTATGTTTCCAGATTGCAGAGTCTGCTGCTGATATCCACTCACCCACATACATCACAAATTGAAACTGGCTGGTTTAAGATCCCTCATAGTATCACGTTTAACTTGTACCAAGTGCCCTCTGGAATCAAATGCTAATGTCTGAGGAAAAGGATTGTCATGATGAAAAGCAAGATGCCAAATCTCAAAACATAATTAAGGAGAGGAGAGAAATTTTAGTGGAAAATTGTTTTGTTCTCTAGTTCTTAGCACTGAGGCTATAGGCTGTATGCCTACACCCTGATGTGATTTTATGTGACCCTGAGTGGTAGTGTCTTGAAAGAGCAATTTAACATCACAAGATTTTATTAATTTGAATTATAATGCCTTGGTCAAAGATCAAGGGCCTCTTCCACTGAGTACCATATAAATGAGGAACAGGATTCCCAGCTCAGAGACTATGTTTTTGTCTTGTAACAAAACACTGGGTGAAGGAAGTCCAGAAGCAATAGGAAAGTATAGCTGGCATTTCACCCTATTTGTTTGAAAAGGAAGATTTTCAAGCTTTGTACGACAGCTATTTAAATATTTACATACTTAGCTCCAAAACACTATTTATCTCTTTTCGATCTTTTTCTAATTTTTAACCTTTTTTTGTTTGCTTATTTTTGTTTGGGACTTTTTCTGCTGAAAATATTTATTTGATATTTGTAGCGTTTCATAACCACCTGATGTAGTTGAAGGGAAAATGAAGAAAGCCTGGGGTGGAAGAACTAGTAGAACTTTCTTGTCTTATGACAAGGAGTAACTGTGTAGACAGAAAACAAAAAAGCTTGAAGAGGAAGAGAAGAAGGGAAGAAAGCATTGCTTATCTGAGACAGAATCAGTTGTGCTATTGGAGCTTTTCTTTCCCAGTCACTGCTTCCTCTGTCATCTTATTTGTTTTCTTTGGTTAACAGTGGTGAATGAAACTGACTGAATGATAGACCTTTTGCTTAAATTAAGAGGCAGCAGGATTGAAAATACCATACTAATTTTTGTGTTTCCTTAAATGTCAAGACCGACAGAAATCTCATTGGTCCAATACAAGTGCAATCAACTGTATCCAAGGCAGACCAAACCTGCAGAGAATCCAAGCCCTGTTTGAAACATGTCTCACAGGCAATTTGCGAAGTGTACACATCTGTTTTCCTTTGGTTTAATTAGTAAGTCTTGGCTTAATCTATATTGCTTTAATAAAAGGAAGAATAATTCATTGGCAAGTGTCCTTGATACTGTGAAGCAGAATTGCTGAAACACTGCAGAAGTGTTCAGGGAACAAGTTAGCAATCTACGTACTTCTGCTTACTAGTTGGGTAGTCTAGACACAAATTAATTAAAATGAAAAATGGTGCCTGCCTCAAAATCTTTGTTCAGACAAACAAGTTTTAATCTGAAAAACGTTTGGATGCAGCTTGAATGGTGCTTTTCCTAATGGCTTCTGACCCAGCAGTGCAGACCTTAACCATCCAGAGCAGCTGGGAAACTGGAAACGAGTTCAGTTGAAAAGGCATGCCTACTACCAGAAGTTAATGGCACTTTCTTTATCTTCGTTATTAAGTGGTAGCCATTCAGTGCAAGTGGTCTCACAAGGAAACCCTTCAGCATTACTGCTGCATTGACTGTCAACAGGACAGTGTGTGATTCAGAGCCTGGAGGGTATTAGCACAAGGCAAAGGATGCTCTGCATTCAGTGCTAGTAGTAAAATGCTGCAAGCAATTCCTTCTGAGCAGCACTTGTATTTCTGTCTGAGTGGGGAAATAAATATAGTATGGTTGCTTATTCTTAATAGGATGTGGACTGCCAGCATCTGCTCTAAGATGGACAGTTAAGTTAAAAACAGCTGTGCTTTTCCACCCAAGTTACACACCAGCCCAGACTGCAAACCTCTTTTTCACTGTCTGAACCTTAGTTGTTTATTGTGGCCATGAAAAATCTAAAATGTCTGCACAATGATGTTTATGAACTCCTAGGACGCACACAGCACTGAGATAAACTATGCTCTCAGATGCAGACTTTGGAGGAAATATATTAGGAACATGAACTATTATTCCGGAGCTAAAAAAAAAAAGATAAAAAAGAGGGTTGGGGAACCACTTCAAATATGCTGCAGTATTTTTTTTATTTTTTCTTTATGATTTGTAACCTAGGTCGCATGAAATCTATGTTTGGTGACTCCAACTCTTGAACTACATGATAAGACCTAGATTTCCAAAACCTTTTTTTGAAGCTCAAAGCTAGTCATGGGAGCAGCTGATATAAAATCCAAATCACATGCTTCTGAGGTGTCTGTGCTCTAAAGCCTTCCTCAGTACATGTCTCAGCTCAAGTTATCTCTTCTTGCATATTTTTAATTAGTATCTCCTCTTGCATATTTTTAGCTGAAGTAATTTTGAAATAAGCCTCTTAATAAAGGTAGCTGGTACTATGCTAACTCCCCCATGCCCCTTAAATACCACAACTCCAAATTCAACAGTTGCTAGGTGTATTTGCTTAATTCCATAAAATGTGTTAGCAAAGTAAAAGCAAGCAAACAAAAAGTTACAAAATCCCCTTCTATAGACATTTGTACAAAATATAACTTTTCCTTATATATCTGCTAGGTATTGTAACTTCAAAATATTACTCATCTGACAGGAGTATTTACAGATTGTGTTCCTGAGCTGCATTCATATTTTTACCTGGTCTAACACAGGGAAATTCTGGCTACCCCAAAAGAATAAAATTGCAATCACAAAAGAAAACGTGGTTCAAAGAAGTGTCATCAGCTAAAGCCAATGGTATCACTGGAAGCAGCCTTAGTTAAGATGTAAGTCAAGGGAAAGGTCAAAATCTTTACCTGCAATAAGAATTATGATTTAATGTTCCTTTACTGGCATCCCCCAGCAATGGTTTTCACCTAAGCCCAGGGTTAATTTTCTCAATTTATATTTAAGAAGAAGTGATTTATTTTCTTGGGTGTACTAACACAAAGTGTCAATAGAAGTTGACTAAAAACTGGGATTTGTCTCCTTGAGTTTGTTGAGAGCAGCAATGCAAACTGAACAAGAAAACAGTTACACCCAAAAGAGAGAGCATTTAACAATCCCTCTGTAGATTGTGCTTTGTATTAGATGTTAAAGAGCACTTGATGAAACATTTGAAATAATTTGGTTTTCCAACAATGACAGAAATACTCACTAGTACCACTAGGGATAAGACTTCTTGCATCTGCTTTCCTTGAAAGCAATGTGTCATTTTTTCATGGAGTTTCTCTCTTTTTTTTAAAAAAAAAGCATATAAATCCATTTTTAGAGTAATTTCTTCCTAGGTTAACTCTCAGCATTTGAGAGTGGAGATGTCTATTTCTCACCCAGTGTAGTAACTTCTCTTGTTATTTTTCAATGGGTAAAAGTATTTTTTGTTTTGAATTTTATAAAAAGAAACCATTCAGCTGGAGAGAAAGGTATCTCTCTCCTTATAGTATTCTCTTCTGGGTCTTTTTTTGCTGTAGCTTTTATGTAAATCATGCTATAAAAAATCCGAGTAAAAGACGAGTTGAATGTTCTGGTGACTCCTGTCCATGCTTGTGTTTGTCATTCAGTGCTTGAATATTCTACTTACTAGAGATTTCTCAGCTTATTTAAAAGTCTGATTCAATGAGTTGTTGCAATGAAAGGTAAAAGTCCAATTACCTCACCTATTTGAATTTTAATAAACTGATTCTTCTGTTACCCATACATTTCTCACAGACTGATGACATCAGCGTCATTGCCTGACCCTCAGTGATGTTCCGAGGATGCTTTGTAGGTATTAAGCTGCCATTATGGCAAAAGCCATGCAGATCTATAAAAATGACCACAAACAAATGTTGAGATTGTGCTTCTGTGTTACAATAGGACTCTCTAAAACTTTCTGGTCAAGGAGTTTCTTCCAACCAGCACATTTGTTACACAGGAGAAGAAGACTAATGTGCTTACTATCTGCATGTATACAGACAAAGCTTATAGAGAAGATTCTGTATATGACTGCTGCAAATGAAGCTCATTTGCAAATTCATTGCAAATGAAGATAGTAGTTTAGCCTGGATTATCTATAAAGAGCTGGTAAATAGGCTTTTTTTTTTCCTTTCTATTGAGAGGAAAGTTAATACTGAAGTTAGGAGAAAAATTAAACATTAAACCTATTCTCTTACAAAGGTAAGATGAGCATCTCAACATATTTTTGCAATTAACATTTAAGTCACAGGTAAGTTCCATTTGAATCCAATTCATTTTACACTAGAATTCATGTGCTGTTAAGAGTGTCAGTGTGGCATGTGTTAGAAAACATATTGTTTTTTTGATCAGAGTTTCATTCCCTCTTTTTCTCAATTGTTTGCCCTTGAAAATGGCTCCATAAGACCACACAACTTACCCGGAAGCAAAGTCCTGCCAGCTTCCATCTTCAGCCTGTTTAAAAACTTTAACAGCTACATTAGCTGCAGGACTTCCTCTGACTGCGTCCAGCACTTTCACCATAAGAGGGCATTTGGAATCAACAGAGCCATGGGAGACCTTGGGGAAAGGAGGAAAAATTGTATAGGAACCATTCACTGATCCTGCAAAAACCTTCTTTCAAAGAAAATATGGATTCTAATTGCAGAATAACCACTCATTTAACATTAAGTTCTCTGCCAAATGCCATTCAAAGTAGTTCCTAAACATTTATTTCTTAAGCCAAGTATCTTAGAGCTTTATGCTGATAACTTTATTACACACATGCACACACAGACTGCTTGATAAATATTTAGAGTTGTATATGGCCCTAGGAAAATGTTATAAAGTGCACCTTCATAATGAGATCACAAATAAGAAAATAGAAAATTCTTACAAGTGCAAACAGAGTATGTTAGTCAGGGAAACCAATGAAGAAATACTTACAACATCCTCAGGTTGAAAGAACATCCCTTTTTTAATTTTCATTATACTATAAGCAATCCTTAGTCATGCTTCAAAAAAGTTTTTTAATGCTTTAGAGCACTTGTTTGGCAAAGAAAGTAAAGCTGCCTCTTTATTGAAGATACAGGATGTGAGTCATGAACAGCCAAAAACAGACAGAAAAAAAGTTCACACCTCCAAGATCCCCGACATTTCCATAATATCTTAAAATAGATGGGCAAATGGCAAAAAAGAAAAAAAAGAAGTTTTAAGAATTCTGACCATGCTACTTAGAAAGCCCCCAACAAAACAGTAGTAAAATAGCATTCCAGGAAAGCCTGATGGTTACAGAATTTCATGGATGAGGAAGATGCTAGTCATCTAGAAAAATCTAGATTATCATTCTTGTAATGATTGAGTTTGAATACAAAGAGACTCACCAGTGGTGCAGCTTCAGAGAAAAATATGAGTCCAGCTAAGAAAACAAAGAGCACAGAGTGAAAGGCCATTCTGTTTGCTGTTAGTGAGCCTTGGTGCCAGCAGCTAGGAGCTGAGGGGATTTGGGATTTTATAGCCAATCTGACAACAAAACAGGCTGCTTATTGGGTGCCCATATGACTCCAAAACTGCTGATTCTGATTATTTACTTAGCAAATAGCCCAGTCCTAGAGTCGGTCCATGAATAGCACTGCCATTGAAGTCAATGAAAGGACTGCAGGATCACTAGAGCAAAGAAAATAAGTAATGGACACAAACATGACCCTTGCCTGGGGAGATTAGACTCGTAGAAAGCCCTCCACAAAATAACGCAAATGACCTTTGTTTGCCCAGAAATCCAACCAGTTCTAGGATATCTTCTTTATCTTTCCCTCAGGTTGTGCATGATAACACCCCAATGGCTTTTCTGGCCCGCCCCTTGTTTCTTCTCAATGTATTCAGTGCTTTCTGAAGACCAGATCCCATATATGGATGCACACTCAGTATATGGGTGATGGAGATTGTTCATTGTCTGAGTCAAGCAGTGCTAATGGTCCTTCATGGGAAACAGATTCCCAAGCAGTCCCCCTGCTTGTTGGAAAGGAGCAATGTTTCTTTTTTGAGACCCGATTTAGATAGGATCTGACAAAATCTGCCACTCACCAGAAGTTCCTAATGATTCACCTTGCCCAGTCTTCGGGTCTCCTCTTAGTCACTGGGTTCTGTCCCCTTGGGAAGCTAAAGGTATCAGAAAAGTGAAACTAGTCCTCTCATGCATGATGTACCCCAGAAGGAGCCAAAGCAGCCATCATAGGCTGGTAGCCTGTGTTAACATCTGACCAACATTCTAGTTGCCAAACTCTTATGATGGCGGGAATGCTATTGTTATGGTCTAAAATGTACATTTCAGGGGTTTTTCCATGAGTGAACTTAGCTCCAACCTAAATTGGAAGCTCAGCTCAGGGAGTTGGCATGGTATAGCTGGGTTTCTTCAACTGCATCACATAAAAATTGTCCCTACTGTAGCTTGCACTAGTTCAAACACAAAGAAACAGCCATGTTTGGCATTTTCTTCTCCCTGTGTTCTAAACAACTTTCAGTCTACACTTCTCAGGAGCTGGCGCACTTATTTTTTACTGATTTCATGGTATTCTAACATAAAGCAGTCTTGCCCCCTAACTTGAATAGGATTATAATGAAGGCCTTAAATAGAAATCATGAAAGGTATTCTCTAGTCACTTTCATGACTTCAGGCTGCTTTATGCAGTTGGTTTCTTCAGATAAAGTTGATTTTTGAAAAAAAAAATCTATAATACAGTAATCTCCTGAACTGGGATCAAAGTGCCCTTTGTCCTTACAGCAAAGCAGTCTGTTACATAGGTAACATTCTACACACATTTTCCCTGCATGGAAAAGTCAGTGCAAGGTGCCCAACAGTAACAAATCATGCTGCAATCTAACATTTTGGGTTGTATTCAGATCTTAGAAAATGAAATTCTGCTCTTAGATCTGCGCACCAACAGTTTTCTTCATTATTTTGCTCTTGTTGTTTGTAAATATTTCTCTGAAGCAATACAGCTTTGTATATCTGGAAGAGAAATCATCTGTATTCTAGGGCAAGTAGGCTATTTTGTGTTTTGCTATCAGCTGTTCTGCAAGGAAATAATGCCAAGGAGTTAATTATATTGGCAGTTGTCTGCATGAGAAATTGCTCTGCTATGGGAGAATTACTTTAAAACATAATGATTTTCTCTTAGGTTTTTCCTGCAAAGTAGATGTTTCTGAAAATTTTGTCTACAGGGATAGTACATTTCAGCTGTCTATATTATGTGTTTTGCTTCCCTCTTTTATAATATTGATTTTTTCGCAGCTTTATTTTAAAGTGCATAAGGAACATGAAAAATTCTCACCCCAAAATGAATTCTTTTTTTCTTGTCCTTCATTTGCTGTTTTTTTTTTTTTCAATGCTCACCATCCCATACATAACCCAGACAGAAGTACTTTGACTATCAACAAGGGCATCAGTCTGAGCGGAAATTATTCTTTGTGTATTTGTGAATCTTCATTCACACATTTTGCATGTCACTAGATTATTTCTTTAAGTTCTAAGATACAGGTGGACTCAGTGACAAGGTAAAAAAATAAAAAGTATCTTTTATGTCTCTGATCACAAAGAGTCTAGAATTTATACAGAATTCTATTAAAATCCTTTGTGAACCTAATGAAAGCAATGCTAGGTAGATTTCCTCCTTCCACTGTTAGCCTCAACTTAGTATCACAGTATGTTAATGTTTTCCGTAAAATGTATGAGAGGGCTCAGGAATTTGGAACAGCTGGCTGAGAAAGATGATTCTCCCTCAATAGAGAATCAAAACATGATTTTGGGAGGGAAAAGGAGAAAGGGGTGGGTAACTGCTGAGCATCCAGCCAGTGATGATTGGCTGTTTTGTGTTGTTGTTAAACCTTTTCTGTGCAATGGGATTCTGAAGCTTGTAAACTAAATAACTTATTCCAATTTAAAAAATATGAGAAGGTGAAATGAAAAGGGTCTGAACACTGAGATGTAAGTGGGGCTGGGAAAATAGGCCTTTGGAAGAAGCAGGGAAGCTTCTTCCAAAGCAGCTGCCATGAAGATCAGGAAACAGGGCAGCTCCCAGAGACTAGCAGGACATCGTGCAAGAAAAGTGGTGCAACACAGTCTTAGTACAGAGCAGGAGCATAAAAGCCCTTTTGTATGGAAAGAGTAGACAGAGTCACTGAAAACTCATCAGAAAGAGTTATTTAGGAATTCTGGCGTGGAAGAAGCATAAGGTTATCTGGGGACTAGGGTATATACAAAACCCAGGAGAAAGGGTGCTCACCAGCATACAGTGTGATTAGGGGACTGGAGAAGAGAATGACAAAGACTCCCTGGTGTGCACAGTAACCTCAGCTTTATGAAAGCCAAGAAGTATGAGACCCCCTGTTATGGAAAAATTTAGATAATCCTCAAATATGTGAATGCTTTAAGGCTTATCTGAATTCCAAATCAGTTGAAGTTCATCTCTGAAGAATTAGGATTAATGCCTATTTCTAATGAAAGCATGTTCCCTGCTTGGAAGCATTACAGCGTTTAGGTCAAGAGCAAACATGTCCCTCTAATACTCTTGTTCATGTCAAGGATTTTTCCCACTGTGCTACAGTATTTTTCTCTCTCTTCCATGTAGTCTCACACACTTAGGCTTGTTTTACATAGATAAGCTCCTTATTCTCTGCTGCATTCCCTTCTATTTGACTTTATTTAGAAAGCCAACTGCTTCTACATGACAAAATGCTCAGACAGGCTGGAATACCCGACTTTGACCATAAAAAGCTGTAAGCTTCTCCTGTGACATTGGAATGAAAGGGCCTGATAGATGGTAAGCCATTCAGTAATCTGAATAGAATTCCCTAGTACTGTTCAAAGAATTAATGAATGCCTTGGCTCTGAAAAAATCCTTTCTATAGTATAAAGAACTGAATGTGACACCTTCTTTCACTTCTCTGGAGTAACATTCCATAGGGGCTTACAGGAAAAGACATGAGATTCACATCTCAAAGAAGTTTGCCTGAATTTTCTGAACTAGAGTCAAGAATTCCTCGAGTTTTACTCCAGGTGTCTGCCAACTGAGTTGCTGTGGCAGAGCTCTGGCATGTCAGTAGAGTGCTCAATGCAGTAACTGCTTGAAGCCAGTGAGAAATTTTCTGTTGCTTTCACTATTTGCTAATTATATAACATTTCCCGTCTCTGCAAAGCCAGGGATAATGCTTTTCTAATTAATAAATGTGCCCAGGGAGGTTCATGTTTGAGCATGAACTTCAATTTGTAAAGAATAGCATTAAAGAGTGGTGGCATTTCAGGTATGTGTGGTGTTTACATGTTTATTAGCCTGCTGCTGCCATTTTATTTTCTATGAGGAGCATATCTGTATTTAGAGTTTTAATGATCATTCTCAGACTTCTTTATTCATAGGACTAACACTGCCTGTTTTAATGGGATGCAAGAATACACTACTGATCTTAAACAGAAAAATAAGAATATCATCCCTATTTCGTAACCTAAATCAAATTCAATTAATTAAAAAATGAGGAATTGTATACTGTTAGGAAACAATTTTGGGTTGGGTTCATCTTGATGTAAAAAGTCACAGTTTTTTTTATCATTTCAAGGTTATGTCCAGGGAGCATCCTGGGACAGAGCCCAAAGTAAAAAAAACACAAACCCATTTAAATAGGTGATTGTTGCTTTAGGTCATTTGTAGTGTATGAATTCACCTGGCAGCTGCTCATCTCAGCGGGCTTTTGCTCTGAAGTGTTTAAACTCCAAGGTCACTGGGCACTGATCATTACTACTTCATTAGCTATCCCTATAGTCCCTTTGATCCCTTGAAAACAATCTTCTGTTATTCAACTTTAATATGTATTCATGTCTACGTACTAATCTATCAGTCTAGACAAGTGATCGCAAAAAAAACACAAGCCCACCACAGCAATTCAGTTTATACACAAAGCTAACTGAATAGCCTTGTGCCAGCCCTGATGCCTTAAGATTTCCTGTGGCTGAAAGATGCCGGAACTTGCCATGAGACCAATGTTTTTAAAGGTAAATCTAATTCATTAGTAAAATGATTAGGTGATTTATATTATAAATTTATTTTTTGTGCCCTTCTTACAGTAAGATGTGCACAGTAAATCTACTATATGATGCAAATGTTTCTGAGAGCCAAAAAAACCCCCAAAACCATTACCAGATGTCACTATTTTAATATTGTCTCTGATAGGCTCTTTTGGCAGTGTATGACATTTATAAAGTGAATTTCCATAAATTGTCAATTTAGTCTCAATGGACTGCAGATGTCAAAAGAATAATTAGATCAGATATGACAGTAAAAACCTTCTTCTAATTATAAAGACCAAAAAAGGTTCTGTAGGGTTAAATTATAATCTTTTCTTAGGTTACATTTATTTACTAAGCTATTGCAGCTATGTACTTTGTTCAGCATCTTGCTGTTTAAGATTGCAAAATGCTGACTCCAAGGCACTTCATTTTGGTACCAGACTAGAAATAGGTGTGAGGAAATGCCTGTTTTTCTATCAGGCAGGGCCACCTAGGTAGGCTCCTCAAAAACTTCTTCAAATTTGCACAGGGCCAAATTAGCCTTTGGTTAATGGCTAGTCATCCTATAATGTCATTTGGATTACTCAAGTCTTTCCTTAGTGGAGATCAGCATAGATATAGGTAGATCACCACATGGACTAATCTGGATGCAGCTTCAGTGTGAACTGTTGCTGGTGTGTCCATAAGTGCCATGGCACTCCACTGTGTCCTGGGCTAACCAAACCATATATCCCTTCTCTTGATCTGTCCCACCTTGGAACAAGATCCCATCTGGCCAAAAGTAAAAACCCCTGGGCATGCTGTTCAGCAGGAAGTCACCAAGTTACAGTGACAGTCACACTTCTATGCTTTTCTTTTTATTAATTGAACTGGTGCCTGCTTCCTGCCAAAAGCTCTGAGGAAATGCTGTACTAATAATTTTATCTTATAAACAGGGCTCCTGTATCTACCACGGGCTTCACTGAACTTTTGCATCAGCTTCCAAGTACATTTACCAATGTCATTGGTCTGACAAAAACAAACGTGTACTGCATGAAAATGGATCTGACAGGAAATAACCTTGTATCTTGTAAGGGATAAAAAGAAATAAGTATTTCAAAAGGGCAGGAACACAGCAGATTATAACCCTCATGTGCAATACATGAATATATTAATAACATCCGGATTATCTTGGGGGTTTTCTTTCTTTCTTTCTTTTTCTTTCTTTCTTTCTTTCTTTCTTCCTTTCTTTCTTCCTTTCTTTCTTTCTTTCCTTCTTTCTTTCTTTCTTTCTTTCTTTCTCTTTCTCTCTTTCTTCCTCTCTTTCTCTCTCTCTTTCTTTCTCTCTTTCTTTCTTCCTTTCTTTCTTCCTTTCTTTCCTTTCTTTTCATTCTTTTTATTTTCTTTCTTTTTCTTCCTTTTCTTTCTTTCTTTTTCTTCCTTTCTTTCTTTTTCTTTCATTCTTTTTTTATCTTCCTCATTTTTAAGAACAGTAATAAAGTATACTGCAACATTTCCAGGATAATAACTTGAAGAAGAGCTAAACACTTCTATGCTGCAGAACCAGCAGTGTGATGCACAAGCAGCAGAAGAAAAGAGTTAATATCTATTGTAGACCAGCCACTGCTCTTACACTAGCTTCCCTGAGCCAAAAGCTCTTGCTAGTTATCCATGTAGCAGATGTGAAAGCTAGCTCTGTGAGCATGATAGGAAATACTTGGTGGAGGCATCTTATAAGGAATATGAGTATCTTAGAGATTCCTAGTGCTTCTCACCATATTGCCCATAAATTGGGCTAGTTTTGTACTATGTGGGACAAAAATAATTTGTACACTTTGAAATTCAGTGGGATGCGGGTCAACAGGAGATTAACTGGTGGTATACAGTAAGGGAAAATCTAGCTTCTGTATGTTTCTGCACAAACTGCTGCCTGCCTTATATAATTGCAAACGCAGATTGCTGCTTTAAATGTGTATACTTCTCCATGATTTAGCCTCTGTGGTTATATCCCCCTTTGCCTACTGCCAGCCAAGCTGGGAGACTGAGTCCTAATCACACAACAGACACATACTCAAGTTTGTAGAGTGCAAGCTCATGAATAGTTGTATGCAACACTTGCTGCAGATAAAAATAGCAGTCTTTGCTCACTGTCTCTGAACTAGGTTCAGACCACCTCCTGTAGCACAAAAATAAAATAAGTATCAGCTGAGCCTACAACTTAGTTGTATCTATGACTGTTGTGCTGTTGTTCTAGAACTGCAATTGCAGCTATTACAAAATCTTTTTGAAGCTGAGGTGTGTATTTAATCCCTGCTCTGTGCCCATGTGTGTTCTTCCTGGGGAGCATATAGCTTCCCTTTCTTGGTCTGCATAATATACTGGCCAACTCCACACCATTGCTGAGAAGCTCTTCAGTCTCATGACTGTTCAGGACTTTTTCTGCATCCAGGTATGCTTTATCAATAATAGTAAGAAAGCGGAGGCCAGTTGTGTTTTTAGGACAAACTCAAGCAGAACAACAACCACCTTATCCAACAGACCCCCTGTGTCATGCAGTATGTAGTGTCCAGGGGGTGAAAGAGTAGCTGGCTTACAGCAGCCAGTCAGGTCTCTGCTAGAGTTAGGAAAAATAATTATTACCTTCACTCATGTCAAACAGGTAGGAAGTTTGACTTCCTGACTCCTGACTCCTGACAGCTTGTGTTACAAATCTGGAGTCCACATAGTGATTTTAAATATTTTATACAAAACACTTCAAGTGGAGTGGTCCACAGTGCTGGATGAGCATGGTGCCATCAGGGAATTATTCCCACTGCTTATGGACAAGAGATGTGGAAGTCAAGCAACTTTTAATGAGGAATCATTTTCCTTACTTACAGCAATTCCAGCTGGTAGCAGACCTGTCCAAATAATCCCTTGATGCTGGATGTTTGCCCACTGAATGGCATATATCAATGACTTAGCTTCAATAGAAGTCTTTCACATTTATGCCATTAGTCTAAACCCTTCTTGCTTCACTATAAATTCAATAATGAAGACTATGCTGTAGAATGTACCACTAAAATATACCTAGGTTGAGTTTTACCTTTTGGGATATTTTTGGCTCCAGAGGTTGAGTTTGTGTTTTTCAAATCCCTGAGGAATTCATTGTTCTTTGACTAAAGTAATCCAAGAAAATCTGGAGTCCTTATAGTATGATCTATGATTGCTGTCCTGGTCCTTCTAACAGCAGTTCCCAGTTCAGAGCTCATGGACTTCTCTGCTCCTCATCACCCCAGTGTTCATGCAAAGCTGATCTGGGGACTGCATGAGACTTCCTGCCTCAAAGGAGGCCAGGTGGTGCCCAGTTTGTAGGGCAGCACTATGGTCCCTTCACTACTACATGATACAGTGCACAGCATCCCATGTCTTCTGAAAGTGCATCACAGCCTATAATATTGGAGTTACTGGAAACCAGCTTAGAGAAATATGTACTGGTAAACTAAATTAATTTAATCCCCTTCATCTCTGTGATTTTCTCCTCTAAGCATGATTCAAAAGAATTTTAATCCCTTTCATGTAAGCCAGAAAAGGCAATGAAGCCAGCAGCTTGTCCACACCTAGCAGAACAGTTGCCACACTTTATGTTCATATTCTGTCTTAACAAATTCTCAAATGTGGCCAAATAGACCAATCCTTAGAATTGCTTGGATGCCTCAAAAGGCACCCTTTGGAATGTCAGATCAAAATCCTTACCCACCCTTCTTAACTAGCATTCTCTCACAACAGAGAACAAAAGACTTATGCACTTGAGACGACTTTCTTTATCGTGCTTTCCTTCAGACAATTGAAAAGATTCCCTCTGTCCTCGGTATTAGACTTCACTACACTGTTGGCTACTGCTTTGTACTGATGATTTCCAGTGAGCTTGACATCATTAGCTACTGGGCTCCTGGTGACAGGAAGAAGCAAATTTTAGCTTTTACTTTCAAGATGATACTCAGCAAGTAGGTGTTGTAGTCTTTGAAAAATGATGAAAGAAGCATAGCCTGAGGTGGGAAAAAACAGCAAATAACTCCAGCCCACGACTATTATTTGGGAAGTATTTGACTATAGACAGAATTGTAGATCTTTTATTAGTATCAGCTTGATGAGTCTACTGAAGTTCCTCCATAAAGTACAAAAAGTCACATAAAAAGAGGAGCACATACTAATTTTGCTCCTTCTTTGTACCATTATGCGAGGAAGGCTGTAAATAGCAGAAGTGTGCAATTGCTAGTCACACTCCTTTCTGATAAGCAATGTCTTTTTTTATACCCAGGGTTGGTATGCAGAAGTTGGGAAAATCTCAGTGCATGGAAGCACTGATCCATACATGGCTTGGGAGACTTTCCCCCCTCCTCTGCCTGAGGTGCTTGCACAACTGCATGCTGCATACATCCAGCTGACTTTTGGATGGTGGGTTTATTTCCTGCAGAAGTCCATAAGTAGTCTAGTAACATCGACCAACACAGGTGGAATTCCTTCGTAATTACACAGGTGTAACTGCTTTGAGAAACCATCCCCTGAGCTCTTTTGAAAGTCAGAATTCCTTAGCTGTTTCTTTCACCCAGCCACCCGAAACAGTAGAGAAGAGGTAGCAAAGTGCCCTATTCTGCCATTCCTCTTCGCCAGCTCATCAACTCTTTCCTGAAGCGACCCTGTCTTGTGGCCTGTGGCAGTCCTGGAGCTCTGCAGCCCCCTTGGACAGACCCATGCCACCATGGTTTGCTTGGCTTGGGAATAAAAAGCTCCAGCAATCTGGAGCAAAGTCATGTTGTGATACAAAGGGACTCAAACAGGATTCACGTGTCTGGCATGGGCAGGTCTTGGCTGCTCAGTTTCAGAGAAAAACATTACTGTAAAAACAAAACAAAACAAAAAAAAAGGCCATGTCCTTGGATGAAGATAAACCCAGCAAAGCAAAGTTAATCCTTTTAAAATGTAAATATTAATTCAAACTTCCATTTTAACAGCACCCTTGAGTCTGTTGCCCTTTGGCTGGAATACCTTCTCTCTCTCTCCTCTGCTGCTGGGCAGCACTACTGGGATGGGAGCTCACCCATTCCACAGTACAGGGAACAAATTCCTCAAGGTAGGAGGAAGCTGTCATTGTTGGAGTCTTGTCTCTGTGGATCGTGACACATGCAATAGGAAAGGCATCTGAATTGGACTGTGGGGAAGAACCTGCTGAATGTAAATCAGGGCATGCAGTCTCACCAGCCACTCCAAGACGTGGCTGAAATTGACTGCTAAGCAGCTTATAGTACTTCTTTTACCTGCTTCTGCCCCAGACTCAGAGGCCTTGTGAAAGATGCTATCTTATCTGGCTGCTCGACTCTGTAGTCAAAAAGCACAGGAAAAGAAAAAGAAGGTAAGAAGAAGTAGAAAAAACAAAAGGTAAGAAGGAAATGGAAAGAAGAGAGGCACCTAAATCTAATACTTTTTGTGATGTTTATGAAAATAGCTGAACCTAGGAGAGGTCTGAGGTAGGCTGGCACTCTGTTGGGTGTAGAATCTCTCAAAGATGGAAAAAAGAAGGACAGACTCTGAGTAGGGATCATTGCAGTAGGGTGACACCCTCCTGCACCACTCTTTGAGCATCTCTGTGACATTGTGGATCCCCCAAAAATGTGATGACTGCTGTTTGACCCATCAGTTAAGAGTAATTTCCAGTGCAGCTGTTTTGGCCCACTTCAGTCCCTTCTTCCACATTCTCCCTTCTTATGATGTATGATTTTAACGGAGTCTTTGGATGTGCATGCTTGGACTAATCCTGTGTTTTTGTGAGTAAAATTCTCCAATTGTTATAAACAATTTTATTTGCCCAACTGATCTGGACTTTGGGCAGCTTGAAGTTCAGGTATCTGCATAATAGTGCTGAAAGGCACAATATGACCAGAAGCTGGAAAACCTGTTGTGCCTGCCTAGAAAGGGACGTTTTCTCATCTCTGCCCAGCAAAGAGAAGAATTTTAAGTAAATCTGGCTTTCCACCCTCGGTCTGTAATTCTGTTGCTAAGTGGCAATGAAAGAAGATTATCGGATCACAGATTAACTGAAACCTCTATTCAGTGCTCTTGTGTAATTATACATTTCAGTTACTTATTGAGAACTGAGTTTTAGCTGCTGTGCTCCTACTTCAGTCTCACCCCTCCATAGATTTTTATCCTCAGGGTCTTGCCAGGATCCTGATAAACTGGCCTTTCCTTTTCATTCTCAGCCTCTGCACCCTGTAGTGGATCTGCCTACCGGAGTACCCCAAGGATCTCTGCTCTTAGGGGTTTTTAGAAATGGAAGTCCTACCTTAGTCTTTCTGAATGATTTATTCTGTGAGAAAGCAGGAAGAGTATATAAAAAGTCCAGATCTTTCAGAGGTCACACATTTGCTTCCTTTACTGATAAATTCCCTACTTATTTGTGTCTTTTCCCAGCTAAGGTGTTCCACTCTCTCAGGTAAAAGTGATCAAGCAGCTTCAGAAAGTGGAGAAAGACACAAGCCTGAGTGGCTGAGATAATTATTAAATGTTAAGAGTAAACCTCTGGTAGAATTGCTTGGAGTGGGGTTGCAAAGGAGCACTGAAAAGGGCAATAAAATTAAAAAAAGAAATAATAATAGCGGAAACAGCATAGCTGGCTAGTGTTGGGAATGCTTACAGAAAGGGAAGAAGTCTGGGAAGGAAATGTAGTTAGTCAGCTGGGAGGAGAGGGTGGTAGTACATAGCATGTACATTCATAGAAGCATGAGGACAAAGGCCTCCTTCTGTAGGAAAACAGTTTAGATTATTTTAAGTAGAAAAGCTGCACCAAGGAGAACCATGCAAGGAGAGGAGACAGAAAGAAGGGCAGAGCTGCGTGGGGACCTATCCCTGGGACTGAGGGGGAGGAAGGAACATGAACCCAACATTTAACAGGAGATGGGAAGCCAGTGGGGAGAGGAATTTCCTGGCTAAAATGGAAATAAAAGGTAGGATTGGCATGGAGGAAGGGTGAGAAACAAGAGCTGCAAAAACAACAGAAGGGAAGGTTGTGTGGAGGGAGAGAGGATACACTTTCAGGAGGTGATGGACACAGATTGTCATGCAGATAAAACATTGAAAGGGAAACCAGTATATAGAAAGGCAAATCTGTGTGGAGTTCAATATACCTGCTTTCCAGGAAACTGGTATTTTCAATGTGTTATGTTTAAGTCTTCCAGGGAAGCAATAACTCAAGAAAAAACAAGGCTGAAATAACATTTTCTGGGGCAGCCTCTGTGTTTTAAAGTGTAGCTGATATTAAACATACCCTGCCCCTGTGCCTACTCAAGGCTCTGCATTTGCTGGACATCCTGCTTTACAAAGCACCTTCCATAGGAGACACTGGGCGACTTTTTTTGTTTCAAATTTTAGAAGGAATGGATGCACAATACACATTGTCTTTTTTTTTTCTTTCTTTCCTCCATTTTCTGAAGAGCTTGTGTAATGCTCCTGTCTCCCAGCTTAGCTTTGCATGTAATTTCTCTTTGGAGGTAACAGTGCTGTTATTAAATAGAAGACTGTGCTTGCTAAGATCAGTTTTAGCTCAGTGGCCACATCAGGGTAGCTACTGCCTAGAGCAGTGGATCCAAAAATGGAACTCCTCTTGCTAGGATGAATCAGCTCTTTAAACCTAAGGTAAACATTCACTTTGCAGTTCTTATCCCAGAACAAATTTTTCCCATGTATGTTATAGGTCTCCGGCACCGTCTATGAGGGCAGGATGTTACTCCCTTTCTTTCCTTCTCATTTGAATCTATTAGGATCTGAGGTACAGATTTTCTGGATTTCAGTCTGAACAGGTAGCATGGTAGTGCTTAGGGGCCACTCCAGAAATAAGGGGCTGGGAGAGCTTGCCACGTGGAGATGGTGGAAATCAGAGAAGCGAGCAGGCAGAGGGACCAGCATGTACTTCTGAGTAGTGGTACACACAGACTCTGCTTTTGACTGCTGACCCCGCAAGCAGTCAGCTTTTGGGAAAAAAAAAAGGGTGCTGCCTAAGATCAAGTAGGGCCCCTTCTTCTGATGTCATTTCAGGAAGAAAAATACCCTTCAAAAATAGAGAGCATTTTCTTTTCACATCCTACTGTTTTTGTGATTAGTCATCTGCAGTCTGAACTCCATCTTTGACAAGAGTTATAAAAAATTAAATTGCTTGCACCCATGAAAACTAAATTACTAGGACTATGGCAGCCTTGCTATTTGTCAGAATATTAAGTGATGACATTTTGTCTAATTTATCCCTTACCTTGTAATTACATACATTACCCTATATAACCGCTGTGATTTACAGAAACTCCAGTTAGAACTACACTTGACTCTTAGGCAGAGATCTGCTCAGAAGGAAAAGAAATTTCTGGACCCTCCTGTGGTGGCCTTGCCTAGAAGCTGAGAAAACTACCAAGACAACCCTGATGAAGCAAACACAGTACTGCCTTTGTGGCAAATAGGATCTAGTCTTGACCCTCGGTCAGGTTTAGTCTCCTTTTACAAATCTTCCAGAAGAGTAAAATGGAAAGAGAAAGAAGTACTCATAGAAGAAAAACTGCTTTCTGTGGAAAACCTCTGAAAAAGAGAGAAAAGGGGTGGGAAAACACACCGTATTGCATAACACATAACAAGACTGTTCTCTTTCTGAGGGGATGTCCTGTGTGGTTTTGCGTAAAGGGTTTTTTTTTTTTTTGATCTCTTTTTAATATTTGCTGTTAAAAAAGTCAACATCCATAGCAGGTCCCTTTCTAGAGGTGTCACTGATAGGTTGTTCCTTTTGACTTCGGGTGACAGCCATACAGAAACCACCACACAGTGAACTGGGATGCTGGGATGTCTTTTTTTACTCCTCTTGCTGCTTGATTTATCACCTGTATAAGCCCAGTGCATGGGTAGAGATTAAAACTATGCAAAGCTGTGAGGAAGAAAAGTGAAGGAAATAAGAATGGAGAGGTGCTGCTTTGCTCTGGCATTACTTGATGATAACACCAATAAGGAAACATATTGCCCCCTCAGGGCACCTTTTGGTAGCTGCAGTTCTATTAGTCAGGTTTAGTATTGTTTCTCTTTCCATTACAGAATGTGTCAAAGCTTCTGAAAGAAAAGTGCTGTAAGTGCTTCCTAAGGGATTCATCTTTTGGGAGCTGGAAAGTGTTGGTATGTTCCCAATGACAAAGCTGGAAAAACGTTTATTATTTGGAAAGGATTTGTTACCTGCACAAAACAGAGCACTACAAAAGAGAGGTTGTATCGCAGTCCAGGAACTTGTCCTTTACTCCCATGGGCTTTACCGAGCACTGACCACGTTTTAATGCCACTAATGATGCCTTTTCTAAGCAAACCAAAAACCTTTCCGACGCCAACGAGGCTGGAAGGGCCTCGACGACTGTTGGGTGGCTCTGTGGAGTGTCAGGGCGTCCTTCCCACCCCCTCGGCTGCCCGTGTGTGACACCGGGTTTGTCTCGGTGCCGCCCGCCGTGCGCCCCTCCCGCTCCCGGCTCGGCTGTGCCTCCCGCATCCCGGCGGCGGCGGCAGGGACGGCGCGGTCCCGGGATGCCACCTGGTGGTGGCCTCAGGCATCGCTCTCCTCCTGTTCCCACCCCTCCGTGGGCGTTTGTCTCCAATTCCGGGGAAAATATATTTTATTTTATTTTATTTTATTTTATTTTATTTTATTTTTGGTCTGATTTGGTTTCCGAGACTTTCCTGCACAGAAGGAGGGTCAGTGGTATCCTGGGGTGCATTGGGAAGAGTGGGGCCCAGCAGGTCGAGGGAGGTGATTCTCCCCCTCTGTTCGGCCCTGTTTGAGGCCACATCTGGAATGCTGTGTCCCGTTCGGGGGTCCTCAGTTACAAAAAAAGTCAAGGAGCTACTCGAGAGGATCCAGTGGAGGGCCACAAAGATAATCAGGGGTCTAGAGCATCTCTCTTATGAGGAGAGACTGAGGGAGCTGGGTGTGTTTAGTATAAAGAAGAGAATTTAAATATCTCAAAGGCAGATGCCAGGAGGATGGTGCCAGACTCTTTTCAGTGGTGCCCAGTGACAGGACGAGCAGCAATGGCCATAAATGAAAACACAAGAAGTTTCACTTCAGTATGAAGAAGAATTTCTTGACACTGAGGGTGGCAGAGCACTGGAACAGCTGCTCAGGGAGGTCGTGGAGTCTCCCTCTGGAGACATTCTGGTCATGTTCCTGTGTAACCTGCTCTAGGCGACCCAGCCTTGGCAGGGGTGTTGGACTGGTTGATCTCCAGAGATGCCTTCCAACCCTAACAATTCTGTGATTCTTTGAAGGTAAGATTTAATGGTTTTGCTTTGTGAAATGCACTACACCTTTGGTGCCTCCTGGGAAGCAGCTGGTCCTCTGTTGGTAATAAAGATAGCAAACCAATTCTCTTATTTTCTTTTCAACAACACCAGGAAAAATGTCAGCCATTTCTCTGTTGTGATTCAGAAGCTTATCTGTGCTGGCAGACAAAGCCAGACATAAAAAAACCCCCAAAACCTTAAAAAATCCTTCTGTCACCAAAGTAAACAACAAAAAATTGTTGAAGGCAGATTTCCCTTCCCTTTGAATGCCTGGATTTCTTTTCTAATGGCAAATGTAATGCACTCAGATAGATACTGTCAAACTCCAGCTCCTCTAAATAAAAAAGCACCCAGTCTGCTGGATGAGTAGGTGGCACTGTGGGGTATTTCAATTCTTGTTGATCCTTTAATCTGGCTGTAGAGCACAGCAGGAAAAAGTAGATGTGGGAGATAAACAAAAAGGGGTTATCTGAGGGGTAGGGGTTTCTAAAGGAAGTTCTCTCTAAAACGAACCTTAATGGTTCTAACTGCTAATTTATTTGTGGTACAAATTCCTTCCAGTGCAGAAAACATTCCTCACAGAGGATTTCTCCCTAACACACAGCAGATAATTTTGTAAACTCAGGCTGAGTAGTATGTTCAGCACATTCTCTCATAGAAGCAATTTTAACAATAACAGTTACTCTCCTTCCACACCATCACATAGTTTCACATTGTCCTTCTCTGCTAATCCCAAACTTCACATGATGCAATAAAAAAGCCTAAAATCATGTCTACAGGAGAACCTCACTGCCTGGAAGCTTTCTACCTTATATTATTTTCTTGCTCCTCACATCACTTCAAGAGTGTTTTTGTTCCATTCATGTTCTTCAAAAACATTATTTTTTTCTTTTGTCTTAGGACAAAATACTCCTCTCAGTGCAAAATCTTAGTAGGATACCTGAGAAATAAGTAAAGACAGTCTGGGGCAGCACCATGTTCTGCCCTTCTCTTTGGATTTTGCACTGTGAATGAAGTGTCCCAGCTCTGTCCGCTCAAACTCCTTGCCCACGCCTACCGCACTTGCTGACAGAGCAATGTGAGAAGCAGAAGAGGCCTGTTCAGCAATAACCACCTCATCCCTGTGTTAGCAACACTGCTCTGGTCACAAAGGAAAAACGTAGCACCATGGGAGCTACTATGAAGAAACTAACTCTATCTCAGCCAAAACCGGTACAGTGGGGTGCCAGACTGCATTAGAAGTTATCAGTGGGATTTGTAGGAAGGGGATCACAATAAAGTGGTGAGATCTTTGGTAAAGGATACACTGAAATGCCTCTTATAAGTGGCTTAGTGGGTATCTTGAAAGTTTAGGGGTTTTTAGCAGAATGTTTGTTTAAATATCTCCTTCAAAAGGCTAACCCCTGAACAGCTAACTATACTTTTATACTGACCTGAATTAATTTACAAGTCCAGTTTTACTGTAGTTGCTTTCCTAGATTCTATTACTGCATTATGCTCAGCAAGTGCAAGGTACTTGTATCTTCTTTTAATTTTAAACTGCTTTGCAGGAATTTTCTTGGATTTAAAAGGAGAATACAACGGGAAAGGGTAATGGTTTAAAGGTAGATAAGTTTTTCTTTTAACTCTACCTTTTGAAAAAAATAATTCTGTGTGTCTCATGAGTATTTTGAATTAATCTTATGAAGTAATACGAGCAGAGTGAGCCAGGAAATGTAGCAGAGTTTATAATGATGGTTGACTGTATTCAAGTTGTAAGGGAAATTTTCATGTGAGAGAAGACCTGTGTTCAGTTCCATACTCTCTCCTCTTTCTTTGATAAGAGCATCCTAACTAACATCTTCAAAGGTGCTATAAGGTCACTCTGCTTGGACTTGTTTAACATGGTATCAAATATTTAAATGCTCATCAATTCAAAGAACAAGGATATGAGAATGATCCTGCACTCCTTGTTCAAGACACGTCCTTGAGATCTGTTCCAGCTTGTTTACCTGCTGTAGTCTGGGCTTCATGTGCCCTGGCTGACAGCCATTTATCCAAAATGCAGTAAACTCAACTACTAACCACTTCCACTAGCATCCCCTGGGAAAGAGTATTTGGGGCATTTAGGGGACATCCAGTCTTTCACCCATCTGACACTAAGTTTAATCTGCTTGTTGTTTCAAGAGATGCTTGAAAAACCTCACACAGACCTCTGACTGGTATGGTTTGGTTTGTTTGTGTTAGAGAAAAATATTTTATTCTAGTAAAGGTAGAGCATAGGGACTTCCAAGTTACCAGGACTATGAAAAATTAAAGATTTGTATGGATCTGTATTTCATATTTCTCACAAAACAAAGGTAGGATGGATGATAAGAAAGATTTTCTTTAACAGATCTATTATTTTGACAGTACCTCTCTAGGGTTCTGATTAAAAAAGTGTGTGAGAAGCTTTCTGTATTTCCTGCTGTTGCAAAAGTCAACCTTGCTGGTTACAGAAGTGTTAGGTGTAAAACAGGATGATAAATGGCAAAATGGTGAGCAACTCTGCACACAGAGCAAATATGCCTCTGTCAATACTAGCTGTGTGTTGTCAGGTGTGCATTTTATCAGGTGCAATGCATCATCTGGGAGATGGAATTTGGCTTCATCTAAACGTGGATGCTGTAAGTACATAACTACTTCTACTTGGAAGGTCTGCTTTTAGTTTTTTTCTTCAAGAAAGGATGAAAAAAGTAATTAGTAATACTTACAGATTAAAAAAAAAGTAAATCTGCATTACATTAGAGAGACAGTGCTGGGAGCTTTTTCATGAGTGGAAGAAATCAAGGGAAGCGAGGAAGGGATCAGCTTAACCATAATGTGTGGCAAGAGAATGTGGTGAAGGCACCCAGCAAGGCTGGAGGTTGCCCTGGGCTATCACAGCCCTGCACCTGGTACCCAGCCCAGGGCTTGTGCTCTCCTACTGCCCAGTGCCATGTCACTGCCACTCAGCTACTCCCAGCAGCGCATGTCTGCCACTGTCCTGTGTCCCATAGCTGCTTCCAGATGCCCCATCCTCAGCAGAAGAAGAGTAGCTTGCTGATTCCAGAGGCTGGCATCAAGGCCCATCAGCTGTTTTCGTGGTACAAGCACAGTCTGCTCAAACTCCTGCTCTCCCCCAGGGTTTAAACTTTAGCCACACTCCAAAGATCTTGGATAATCATTAGCCAGGGAATCAACGCAGTTTGTTGCTTAATCACTGTGAGGTGATATCTCTGGGTTCTGTTTGCTGGAGATAACAGATCTAAGAGAAATATTCTGATGAAACCTTTGGATCCTAGGTCAGAAACCAGCTTGGAGCTGAGGTGGGCTATAAACCCTCCTGTCCCCCAGTACAACAAACTGTTTGCTATGTGGTTTCCCCCGTGCGTCCACAGCACCTTCTGGATGCATTCCCACCATGTGGCTGAAGACACTTTCTGTTGTATATCTCAAGGAAATGAGTTTCAGGGCAATTTAAAAACCAGTGCCACCACTTTGTACACGTGTCAGTATCTAATAGAAACTAATGAAGTAAGTAGAGCAAACCTGCATAGTGTGAATCCCTCTTTCCATGGGCTTCCCTAGCTAACACAAGGTAATGTTGGAACGTTCTCTCAGAATTTGGCATGTAAAAAATTTTGCTTACAATTACATAAAAATGCAGTTTTGAGCTGTGGCGCCTACCCTCATGCCCCCTTTCATTACAGTGACTCCATGAGTGGGGAACTGTAAAAATGAGAGTAATTTCCCCACATACCACCCCCACGCAATATGGAAGAGGTACTCAGCTCTGCTTTGCCTCAAAATTTGAAGGCTTCTTCTACTTTGGTGTTTTTTTCAGGCTGTGGAAATAAAGATGTAGTACAGTGAGGAGGGTGGCATGGGCAGGCAGCCAGGACAAGATAATGCTCTATGTGGCAGCTCCTGAAGGCAAATAAAGTACCCATTTTGAGAGCAGCATTCAGTGTCTGTTCTGCCACCTGTCCCTCTCTTGAAATGATGGTCCTGAGTTTGATTTTTAGCTGACAGGGTGCTAAGCAATATGATGTGGCAGGGAGGCCTGACCACCTGTAGTGCCAGCTCCTGAGCTGAGGCCACTTGGAGAAACTGGAAGCTGGAAACTGAAACTGCTTTGTGTGGCTGCATTTGTGCAGTTGTTTCCTGGCAGTGACTCTCACAAGAGGGTTGGGGCACTGGGCATGGCTTACGGCTTATGGGTTATTTAGGGCCCTGCCCCGTATTGGTTTTTTATTCAGTGATGGCTCTCTATCCAGGGAAAGCAAATATCTCATTTCTACTCATTGAATCACACTCCTAATCTATCCTTTAGCCTCAGGTGAGTGCTGCCCTGTTATCCCTTGACATTGAGACTCCCCTGGGTCCTGCCAAGAGTTCTTGTTATCCAGTATCCCATTAGCAGCAGCCACCATAGGAGGATGCCTACAGAAGAGGGTTTTCACACCAGGGCTCTCAGCTATCAACTTTTCTCATGGCTGGAAGCCACTTCTGTGTGTTCAGTAACCCCCAATGTCTTGCTTTTTCATGCACTTGTGCCTTGAAACTATGCAAACTCTTATCCTTTGCAGCTTTTGTAATGGAGTATGTGCTTCAGCTGCAGGTGTGATCTGTGAGCAGGAGACGTGATGATCATTCCCACATGAAGCATCCTGGGCTGGGAAAGCAGTGGGTTCAAGTTCTGTCAGGAAAAGGCAAAACCTCCAAGTCCTTGGCTATGCTCTGATCCCCCTAAGCCCCAGCTATGCCACAGGGCATCCTGCACCAGCCCACAGTCCTGGTTGGTCCCTCAGCCAGCTCCATGGACAGCCCCCAAGTCAAAGCCTTCATGGGCCCTGGTGGACAGAGGCCATTCTGCCTGTCATGCCAATAAAACCAGGTACTGCTGGGGGCTTGCCCTGCAGCTCAGAACATGATGGCAAAATCTGCACAACGTGCTGAGCACCAACAGGACTTCAGGCACCTTGGGGCTGTCCTTCCTGGCTAGTGTGCTACAAGGTGGGATCAAAAACCACACCCAAGTCCCAGTCTGAGCCCCTGGGGACACTCTTCAGGCCAGCCTTGTGCCCTGACATGCAAAAAGTTTGATTCCACTCCCATCGTGATTTTCACTTAAGTTGGTTTGCAGGAGGAATGCATATGAAAGCCTGCACTAGTAGCCGGCAGAGACCAACCTTCCTGCCCATAAGGCAGGAAGAATAGATGGCTGTCACTACCACTGCACTTTGAGCTCACTGGAAGCTCAAAGACCACCAGGAGGAGGAAGAGGCCAGCAAAGGAGACAGCCAGTACCAGCAGCTGTTACTGCAGTGCACACTGAGGGACTGATGCATTTTTGGGATGCCTCAAGGCCATAAATACTTTTGATGGAGAGCAGCTGATTTATTTAACTCTTTTAAAACTGATTTACTGCTGATAACCCTGACAAGCTTTAAGCCTTTGGTCAAACTGCACTATGGTCAAATTCCCAGAAAAGAATGGAGCCTGGAAGAGATCACCCTGTCTTGTGAAATCTAGCCTGGCTCCAAGTATACACTGAGGGATGACACAGGAAATACTGCCTTGTGGGTATACAGGACAGATGCTGCATCCTTGTTGTAGTAAGTAGTTCATACTCATGGAGTCCAACATACTTAGCAAGGATTCACAGTTAACATAAATCACAGAACACCAGCGTGGATCCAGTCCCTATCATGCTGGCATTTCAGCACAACTGCTCTATTATTCTTAGATAAGAAAATTACAGACTTTGTTTTTCCTTTTGAAGTCTGAACAAGGCATCTTCACAAAGATAAGTTTCTAGGGCTAGTCCCCCTCTAAGGTTATCTAGTAGTTAGATGCTAACCAGGCACTTACATTAATTTGGGTCTGTACCTTACTCCCATCAGTCACTATCATTTACAAAACACAGCTCCATTAGAAGTGACTTATTTAATGGATGTTCTGCCAGCATTAGCACATGCTGATAGCATCTGAAGCCTTGGTACATGAGTAAGTAAAATAATGGAGACTCACTCTTAATGAATCTGTTTAAAGAGACTCTTTATAGCACAAGCAGATCTGTGATAAAAGTTTATATATAAACAATACACAGGGAAGTCAGGATTTCTGTGGCACAGTCCTGACTCTTACATCTTCTTCTGGATGTTAAAAACTGCATGTTTTAACAACTATAAAACCGAGACAATATTTTATGCCATTTCGTCTGGAAGTATAAACTGATTGGAAGAGTTTGACTTAGAGCCCAGTAAATCTGTACCTGCAATGCTGTTGTCTTGCATCAAGTTATTAGTGAATTTTGTGCACTTAACCAGAAGGTAGGATTCACTTCTTTTTTTTTTTCAGAATCTCCATGTTAGGAGGACACCAACTTGTTTTAGATCTGCATCTTTCAGATATTCCTTCAGGCTGTTTGGGAAATCCCAGTTCTCAGCAGCAATGGCCATAAATGATTTGCAGTAGGAAAATTTGTGTTTTCACTGTAGTAACTGTCTGAATGAAAAACTAAAAAAAAAAATACAGTGGAGTTCTGAATTTTAAGATTGCATAAATACACAAAGATATTCCATTAGAAAGTCAGAAAAGTGGTGACCACTTAGAATTGCAGTCTTGCTTAAAAGTAAAACAAAGTGTAAGAGAGAAATAACCAACAGGTTCAAGCAAGCGAGTAATTTGATTTGTTTGGAAATACTACTCCACTTAATGTGATGGACCCTCTGTCATGTTGACGATACCCATGGTTCTTAGTTTATGTTTATAGTTTTTAGCAACTTTTACATCATTTTTTAATAAAATCAAACATGCTGAAAGCAATTCTAGTCAAAGGCAAAACACATAATTGAAAACATAACATTGCAGCTGCAGGAGAACTCCAGGAGAGATGAAGACAACCTGAAAGCTCTGAAGGTCCACCAGCTTTGCAGTACCATATGAACAGCTTGCTGATTTCACAGGCATGAGATAAAGATGGTACTAATGCCTGATTGAAAATACTTCTACTCTGAGGAAACATAGGAATGTATGACAGTTTTTCCTTTAAAAAATCAACTTTAAAATGTTCCGAACAGCATATAAATATTTACACGTGCATATATACATACTGCCAAACAGTGCAGTACTGTCTTCTGCTTTTACCACATAAACTTCAAGGACAGAAAAGCAATCTCAAGTGTTGCAGATCTAAAGGGAGCTTTCCCTTGTCTCATCAGAGACAAGGAAAGTTGCCATTAGAACAAGCACTATAAAGGCTGCCTGAGCTCTATTACTGAACCAGTAGAACCTCGCACACACTCGGCTGCATTTCTGCATCTGTGAGTTCATAGACAGACTTGCAAATACCTAATTGCACTTGTAAATCAGATCCTAGATTTCACTGTAGGCCATAAACTTTGCTAGCAAAGCCACTGACTGAATCCCTTGCTCTAAAGTTGAGGTAAATTTTGGCTGTTTCTCATATGTTAAAAAAAGGATCAGTTAGGAGCCAGTGAAAAATATACATGATGCAAATTCTTACTTGTCCATGTCATTGTAGACCCACATCAAGTAATGGAATTTTTACACTGAGGTGATAAAAAAATTGCAGTTCTCAGCTTTTTTGCTACTTGCTGTCTCTAACCCCTGTGCTAATGTGCAAGTATTGATTGCTTAAGTTAAAAATGCTGATAACCCGAAGTTGTGACATCCCCTCAGGAGATCAACACACCACTGCCCTGAAGATGTACTTGCTCTTGTGGACTGGGCTTCTCAGGGACCACAGAGATTTCTTAACAAGTCACCAAGGTGCAGAGATTTTCAGCTACAGCTCAGGAGGAGCTGCCCTGGCCCACAACATAATAGCTTGTGACAGAGAACATGCAGTATCAGAAATGGGAAAAATCATGTCAGAAATGGGTTTCTGAGGAAAGTGAAGAAACCAACCAGGGTGCTTTAAAAACTGAAACTTTTACTGTGTTGTAAAATGGTTTCCTTGTCTTTTTTACTTAGTCATCCTTCTTCTTCCCAAGACCCCTCGAAACACACCTTATCTATGTAGCTAAGCACCAAGGAATTCGTCCTTGAAGGTCTCTGTTTTAGTTTCTCTATTGGCTCTTAGTTAACGCTTTACCATTGGTCATTTATCCCTTAAATTCTATTGGTAGTAGTTTGGATTCCCCTAAACCTATATATATACCCCAGCTATGTTAATAAACTCTCTCTCTGCTTCCCCTCCCATGGTCTCCGTGTGTCTCTGTGGGGCGTTTTGGGGCCTGTGAGCGGGGGGGCTAAAAGGGGGAGCATCTCCCACCAGCTGTCACAATAGCTGGTAAATACACAATGAGAAACTGATTCCCCTCAGTGGAGGACTTCTGCAGATACACTCAAGAGTAGTGCAGAAACCTAACTTGTGCTTTGCATGCTACTATCTGTTACTAGATTTGAGACCTTTTTCCTGTTTTTTGTGTAATTATGAAGCTCTGGTAATATGGTATTATTACACTAACTGAATAATAGAAAGCAATCACAAAAGTAGCAAACAAGAAAAAAATGTATTTCCCACATCTTTCCACTTCAAAAGCATTGCTGCCAATGTTACATAAAGTAACAACACATTTCCTTACTTGCTTCCTGGTCATATAATCCATATTTACACAAACTAGTGCAAGTGAGTACATGTCATTCTGGAAGCCCCAGCAAATTCAGATCTCATGGCAAAGCTCGAGGCAAGCTGCATGTGGACACAAGGGTGCCGGACACTGCACCCCTGCAAGGAGCCACGCTATGAGCGAGTGTACTGCACCGTGCTGTACTTGGTGACCCTGGAAGACTTGCTCAGTGTAGCAGTGGCAGGAGGTGGCCCTTCTAAATCGGAGCCCGTAAGGTTAAGTGGGGAGTCTGTAATCAACACATGCTCTTGCCTTCCTGAGCTGGCACCTGCTCCCTGTTCAGCTCTGCTCTGCAGCCCTGAGGCTGTCACCACCCTTTCATTAACCACCATGCTGCGTTCCTCTGCCGGAGTGGAGAAGCTGAGTGAGCCCTGCTCTGCAGCAGGCACAAGCACCCTCTCTCGTTCCCTCACCACAACGTACTGGGAGTCGGGAAGATCCTGAACTATCAGGGCTCCTGGCCCTGCACCTGCTGACTTCACCATCCTCTCTGTAACCACCACATTACTTCCCTGTGGCAAATCAGGGATTTTCACCATACCCTGAATGCTTGATGCAGGTGCCAGCACTCTCTCTGTCACCACTACATTCTCCTTAAACTGAGGGTCTAGAAAGACAGTGGCTGAGTGGGCAGGAGCCCCCCCCGAATAGGATGTTTCTGTCACAGTGACATTGGTCTCCGTGTGGGCTGTGGGAAGTGGATGGGCATTGTGCTGCCCAGAATGGGATGAAAAGGTTGTTTCTGTGACCACTTCCTTGGACAGGGTCTTTCCTCCTGTGCCACTGCCTGCATGCACTGGTGCAGTGGGCTGGAAATGATTGCTCAAAGCAAAGGCTTGCTCAGAGCTGGAAGCATTTTGCTGACCTAAGAACTGAGACTTTGTGTCATTAAGACCAAAACCTGATTCATTCTTGGAGCCACCATCTTTCATGTTGATCTGTCTCCCGATGCATATTTCTGCTAGTGTCTTAAATTTGTCTCCTAAATCGTCAAGGAAATGGTCATCAAGATCCCCCTCAATAAAGCTGCAGCAGCCGATGGAGCCATGAGGGGAGCCTGATTCTCCTTTGGAATAAACGAGGAGACAGTCTTTTGCAGCTTGTGCTTCATCTTCATCCGCAAAAGAGACAGCTTTCTACAGAGAGAAACGAAAAGCAAGCAAAAGTTCATTAATGCCAACTCTGGACATATTAATTTTGAAAAATCAGGAATTCTTGCTTGAAAAAGTTGAAATAAAAAATTTGACTGAACCCACAAAAACTTGCAACCAGGAGAGGGCCATAACTAAAAGAGAGTTTTTTGCTTTTTAGAAGTTAGTCTGAACTTGACAGTACACTTGATGAGAAGAAAAATATGAGATTAAACTGAAAACCTTGGATACTGTCACCACCTGCTGCTGTTCCTTCCAGTAGTTGTGCCATTTGTGATGCTACTCCATATTCACAATGAGATTTTTTTAATTTTAGTTCAGTGAATGAACTTCAGGTGTTTGTGGAAGAATGCCAAAACCATACCTGAGAGTATCCTAACATTTAAACAAACATTTAATGAGTACATGCTGACATGTTATCACCTGCCATGGCCCTTTTCACTAGCACAGCCAGCCAGATTACACCCAAGATGCCCAACAGCAAACAAATCAAAAAGTTAAATGGATATGTAAGTATGGACACACAGTCCACCATGTAAATTCTATACTTTTTGCAGGCCACGTGGCAACATGCAGAGCTCATGGGTTCTGACTGCAGTGCTTACAGGATCAGCTGTACAGGGACATCTGAAAGCAGTGTCTGCAATGGAGTTGCTATAGTGCTGGCACAAATATCTGTGTATGTGCTTGCATCAGCTCCAGGTCCAAAAGTGAAGACAGCTAAATCCTCTGGGCCTGCTGAACCAGCTTTACATAATATGGTTTCTGGTTTGTGCAGAACCACCTTGTTGCCACCTTTTAAGATCCAGAGTGAATATTAGCTCAGGCATCTGGGTAATGTGGTATACATCCAGACTGAAATGGACTCTTTATCTGCATTTGATTCTGGAAGTAGGCGCATGACCCAAGATTCTGCTACAAAAGTCAGCACACATCTGAAACTATTTGGTTTGGTTACTTATGTGTTTTCCCATCCCTATAATCTGAGACATTTTAGCCTTACAGAATACTCTGTACAGAGTATTGAGTGTGATTTCCCTCCTTCATCAGGTGGCTATGCTCAAAGTATGTCTTAATATGAGGAAGCACAAAGTGTGGAAGGAAAGCAGATTGCTACTGTTGCATCTGTTTACCCAGAAGACCAGTAGCTAGAGCACTCTAAGACATACAAGTAAGGATCTAAAGCTCAAATCCTTCGCTGGCCTGAGGTGCTGATTCATATCTGAACAGTTACTCCCCTGTGAAACCATATCAGCAGCCAGCTGGAGGGTGTTTGTACAGGCACGGAAGTGAAACTTTCACTATAAGGAGCTCACCAGCCAAAATACTAATGATGTCCATTATACAAAGAGCAATAGTTGCAATGAGTAGGAACATCCTATTGGCCAATGGCTAGGACAGTAAATGAAAAAAAAAAAAGATAGAAAAGAGATTGCAACATGTTCCTCATAGGCTTTTGATGAATGGCCCTTTACCCAGGCTGTTGGGCAAACAGACAAGTCAGCACCACTTACTTCATCATCTACTTTGAAAATGTAGACCCACCCTCTGAGGTATAACATCTTTAGCTTATCTTTTAAAACCTGCTCCATGGTAAAGTTTGTTGTTGTGACTCATGATGAGTCACAGGTGCCTCCTTACAGGCCAGTTTAACGTGCCTAAGTCCCTGAGATTCAGATCACATAGTGTTTCTCATGGCTTTTTCCTGAGCAAGGGGCTCCTTGGCCATTGTTCAGTATTCTGGATCCCATTCCCAAGTACCTTCCTCGAGGGAAAAGTCTATTTGTGGGACACCCTGTAAGCACTCAGTGCTACAAGGCCAAGTACTGCCATGCTCTGAGTCCTGTATCTGAGGCTAATCCAAAAATCCTTAATGCCCCCAACTCAACATGCACACAACACTGGGCACTGTATCAGGACTGTTTACACATACATATCTACTCATCTCTGTTTGTAGTAACACGAACAAAATTTCACAATGCTAAGTGTAAATATCAAAATACTGTTATTTGCAGGTCATGTGCTTACGTCATTGAAGTAGTCTCTTAAAAATTCTTCATTCATGGCTCCTGCTGCTCCCACTGCAAGTCCTCCTCCAGACACCACTGTCTTGCCTTCTACACCTGCCATGCCTTCAGTTGCTCCAGCTGCCATGGCTCCATACTCAGCATTAGAAAGAAGACGCCTTTGCTCTTCCCATCTTTCCTTGATGATAGTGTTGTGATGCTCTCCTACATGAGAGGCAGAGCTGCCTGCTCCAGTTACAATTTCGCCTCCACTCATTCCTGCTGCCGCTGCCGCTGCTGTTGTAGCTCCTTTCGAATTCCCCAGTGCAGTGGGTGGAATGAAGCCTAGCACTGACTACATAAATAAGACAAATTAAGATGTGACATGAAAGCTTCACTGTCTAGCACATGGAACTCACCAAACCAGAGTGGGGCTGGGTGGGACCTGGGAGGGTGCTGTATTATGACTTGTCTGAATTTGCACTTATACGTGTTGCTGCAAAGAGTAAAAGGCCTCCTGAAACAGGGTGCAGCTTCCACAAATGTATTCCCACGGAGGATCATGGAAATGTTTCTATAGATCACTGTTTTCTTGAAACTTAGAGGACTGAAAGTGGTGAAAACAAAACAAAACACCCCAAACCAAAACACCAAAAAAAGGTTTGCAAAACTCTAGGGCATTCAGCTATTCCAAGAAAAACTCTGCCCAGTTTTCCTCAGACACAAAGTGGGGAAATATGCACTGCCTGCCGCCTCTGTGGTGTTGCCTGCCCCTTTCTTTTCTCCTAGCAGTTTGACTTCCCTGTTAATTATTTTTAAACAAGAATCTGTTGTGAGTGTTGGGCCTAAATCAAAGCTTTTTTACCTTCTGTTTCTTTGTTATTGTGCAAAAGAATGTCAGAGTTATGCCCTTTTTTGGAAAACTTAGTTTTGTAGCATAGCAAGAAAGGGCAAAATTCTCATGGCATTCACTATTTTCTCTGCAGATTTGCACTTTTTTTCACCTTTCTCTTTTTTAATTAAGAATTAGGAATTTAATTAAGAATTTCCTGTGTTTAGAAAAGAAAATACAGAGGGAAGTAATTTAAAACACAGCCTTAAACTTTAAACAATGAGAAGCTAAGCCTTAAACCCCATTCTTTTGCTGCTTTACTATGCTCTCAAAGGGGTGCAAAACTTGCAAATGCAAATGTTTCACTCTCTATAGATTTGATGCTTTTCCCACAGTCCTATCTTCTGCTCAGATACCATCAACATTTGCTTGATTGCTTTGCCTATACTTTGGGATTTAAGTGCTGTGGTTGCTTTTTCTACAGCTGCTGGTGGAATTCATCTTCCACACATCCTTTGCTGAGCCTCATAGGGTTAATTTTAATTAATATTCATGTGTTGCTAAAATCTGCTGTAGAGGTTTAAAACATCCGCCTGTGATGTGGAAGAGCCATCAAGTGCCAAACTGAACACTGGGATAGAAATCAAAGGGAAATGCTATCAGGGATACATGCCTTCTCCTCAGGAGCTGCTCCTTCACTGTTCCACGGATGCAACATCGCTTCACTGTAGTCTGTTATTGCAGCAAATGTCTTTGCTCCACCAACTCCCTTTGCTCCCAAGCCACAAGGACACAACAGCAGTAACAGTGGAATAACTATAGCAAAACAGAAGGTTGCCATTAATTACGTGATTATTAGGGCCTAAGCATGCTAACAGTCAGTATAAGTTTGGTCAGCCTCCATATCAAAATGTATCTTTAATGAGCTGGTGATCAGCACGAGGGTTGACAGGACTGATGACAGGTTCCCAAATATTCAAAGCATTTAACTAAAAACATATGCCAAGCCAGTTTCCTAGAGAGTAAACTGACAACTAACACATCAGAGCCTGAATCCAGCAGATGACCACACATGCATTTAGGTACACATCAACCAAAGATCTCATCTACCAAATCCAAGCCCTGAATATTACTGTACAACATCACCATTTCTTACTCCACCTGTTCTTTTACTCCTAGATAACAACATGGCATCATGTAAATTCCACCTCATCACTCCTTTAACATGCTTAGAACATTGCCTAAGGAACTCAAAAGAAACCAGTTTCAGGACCAGAGCATATTATTCATGTGGCATGAACTTTATCACAGATTGGTGCCACCACAAGCAATAAATTATTGTGAGTTTAAATGCAGCACTGCTGCATATGGCAATACCCTGACTACAAGTATTCTCTTATTTGGAACTTCTGTTTTGTCTCCCCAAAGGACAATGTCACATGCTGCTCTGAGCAAGGCAGCAGACCAGCAGTGGCAGAGAAGGAGTGGAGGATGCACTGTGGTTTGAGTAGGAAGAGTTAGGGCTCACCTGGGGACATGTGGCAATACCAAAAGGATTCCTCACTGCTTCCCCACCTGTTATTTACAGCACCATAAACAAACATTAAAGTTGTTCATATTAATTTTAAAATGCACAGCTTGAAATCCTTTGAGGTTGAAATGCTGATGTTACCAAAATTTAGTTGGGGATCTGCCATGACTTCCCACAAGACTAGGAGTTTACACAAAATATATCAAGATGATAAAACCTGGGATCTAGACTGTTTCTTTCCTGATGCTTTTCAGATCATATTTACAGTGCTTCTGAGATAATATGAAATAATTACTTACGCAGCAAAAGTAAAAACGCCAAGATGATTAGTGCAACTGCGGCTGGTCCCAGACCCACTGACTTATTGCCAATAAACTTCTCTTGGCATACACCGTCATCTGTACACTCACAAACAGTCAGCCGCAGAGATTGTGGCAGAGCACAGCTGAGCCCTTGGAAATCCTTTACTAGGATGGGAACTTCAGTTCTGCCTGGCTTCAGGTTTTGCGGTACCAGCTGTATGCTGGTGCCTGAGGCAGAAGTGGCCAGCGTGAGGGGTTAAAGAAAAGACAAGAAATGAGTGAAAATTGACTCCTGTTAACTAAATAAAATTAAGCCTTCACAGTATCCCAGCAAACCCCCTCCAGCCAATGCAGGGCAATTAAGTTTAATTAGCTGTTGTTACAGTGTGGGTGCTTTTATTTTTATCAAGTAATTCATGCTGGTAACAAAGCAGCCATGCTTGCTTGCACCCTCACATAATTTTGAAGTTTCACACACTGGACACTTACTATGACGTACAATCCAATCACCAATATAGCGTCAACCATGTCATCTGGACAGATAAAGATTGAACTCACAAAAAAACAGCTTCAATCTTTAGCATATTATTCTGTTGTAGGCCACAAGCAGAGACCAGGGAGCCAACGTAACACCTGCTCATGTGGCTGTGTCATGTCAAGGCCCAACTAAGCTGGAGATGATAGAATCACAGAACGGTTCAGGCTGGAATGGACCACAGCAGGTCATCTGGTCATCCCAGAGCACATTGCACAGAGTTGTGTCCAGACAGTTCTTGAATATCTCCAGCGAAGGAGACTCCACAACCTCTCTGGGCAATCTGTTGCAGTGCTCAGTCACCCACATAGTAAAGAAGTTGTTGCTCTTATTCAGGTGGAACTTCCTTTGCATCAGTTTCTGTCCACTGCCTCTTGTCGTATGCTTGGCACAACTGAGACGAGCCTGGCTCCACCCTCCTGACACTCTTCCTTCAAATACTTGTAGAGATTGAAGAGGTCCCCTCTCAGTCTTCTCTTCTTGAGGCTGAACAAGCCCAGCTCCCTCAGTCTTTCCTCATAACAGAAGTGCTCCAGTTCCTTAATTACTTTTGTTGCTCTTCACTGTACCAGGAGCTCCATGGCTCTCTTGTACTGAGGAGCCCAGAACTGGCCACAGCACGCCAGATGTGGCCTTACCAGGGCTGAGTAGAGGGGCAGGATCTCTCGACCTGCTGGCAATGCTCTTCCTAATGCACCCCTTCAAGGCCAATACAATTGGCCTTCTTGGCCACAAGGGCAAACTGCTAGCACATGCACAGCTTGCTGTCTATGCCCAGATGACATTCCCAGCTGCCAATGCTGCCTTATTTGGAAAAGCTGTGATCCCTACAATTACTGCTAGTCTGGCTGCAAGCAAGGTGATGAAGGCAGATTCTTGGTCCTAAATTTGGCCAATAGAATGGCTCTGCTGATTGCTTTTCAGTGTTGTGCTGTAGGATTACAGAAGGCAGAATAACGAGTTTGAGAAGAAAAAAAGCATTTTCTGGTGCCTTCAGTCTACCTGAAATATTTTCTTCAAGCATTTTACAGGCTGATATGAATGAAAATACAAGAAAATGCTCATTTAATTTTGAAATACTCATTAAAATTATTTATGCTTTCTGACTTGCTTTTGTTCCTACCATGCTGGACAATCTTTAGACAGGTTACACTGTGTTTCTCCTTTTCAAGGCCCACTGTGCAGACAGATTTATATATTTGTAGGTAAGAGCAACTTCAGCCAGTAACAAAACCACATCTCCAAGCTCAGTTTTAACAAAAAGCATCCTCCATCACTGCATGCTTTCTGTGAGAAGATGGGGATAGTTTGACCCCTGCATTGCCCATGAAATCCTGGTTACCACACATGGGGCATCAAGCCAGGGAAAGATGGTCCAACAGAGGGAAGGCAACACACCCCAGAGAACATGACAGTGCTTTTGTAACCTTTACAGAAAAGGGAGCAGAATGCGAGTGGTGGTCTTAATGCTTGATTCCATATATAGGGTTTTTTTCTGGTCTGAATTAGTCAAACTGTCAGTTTGACTGGAATTAATAAATTACAACACTAGGACCCAAAGAACTGAAAGTAATTAAAAATACATTTTCTTACCATTGCTGGATGCAATTATCCACTTTTTTGCTGTCCCTTCTGGCTCATCAAGGACTGTAAAGCTGAAGGGGTCACTGTTTGGGTAACCATCCAAATCATTAGCTGTAACATCAACTAATTTTGCATCTGAACACACAGTTTGCACATGGTTCACAATAATTGGGCAGTTATCATTCTCATCTTGGACTTGAATGACGACTGTGCCAGTGACTGTTTTGCTAGGAAAATCTGTCATTTGAAAATAAAAAAAACTGATTTGTGCAAAAAAATAATCTTAAAAAACTTAAAATTTTTCAAAACACTAATATTGCTGAAGTAAGTTGAAAGAGCTCTCCATGGAGCTTATGAGAGCAGTATTTCATTCCCCATGTTGAAAATGTATTGACAAAGTTCTTCTGAAAGCAAGCTGTTTTATTATTTTAACTTTAAATAAACTTCATCTATGTTACACAGTACCATGCAGATTATAAATGGAGAATTCCAACTAGATACACAAGAAGTTCAGCAAGTCTTTCCTGCTTAGCATTCAAGAAAACTTGAGATTAGGAAGTCTGCTGATTGGCATTCTGAGATATTGCCAATTTCCACCTTGACAAGGGATGTTCCCATCAGACTTATCTTTGCAAAACTTTTACAAAACCTTCACCTCCATCTAGTCAAAAAAGAGAAACAGGCACCTTTGGAACCCATTCCATGGTAATGAGTTGTCCGTGTCTCTCCTCTGAATACACAGCCTATGGGAGACTGCACTCAATGTCGAACTTTAAAGACAGGGAGGCTAAATCAACTATTGCTATAGAAAGGCAAACAAACCAATTAATGTGAAAAGAGAACCCTCTCAACTTACCAGTAGTTACACCCAACATGGTGATAGTGTAAGTGCCATTTACTACATGAGATGATTCGTAATCAAGTTTTTTAGCAAGTCGGATTTCACCTGTGACTGAGTCTATGGTAATCCAGTTTGCTGGATCTCTTCCTTTCAGGTATCTGATCAAAATCAAATTATAAAAATGTACACAGTTATAATGAGGAAAACAAACATCAGCAGAAAAAGTAGCTTCATAGTATGCTTACTCTTCATTTAAAACAGAGAAAAAATCCCTAGGTGTGAGGTCTGACACTCCTGCCACTGTAATTGGTTTCAACTATAAACCTATGCTATATGTTGAAACCTGCTTTTCCCTCTAAAGCCAAAATTTAGGTGTAGAGACATTATAGAAAGTACAGTCAGCGAGCAAGACAGGAAAAGGAGAGGGAGCTGCACTGCTGGTCACCATCTTCTTCCCCTCCGTCCCTGCTCTCAGCAAAAGCTCAACATCAGCCACACAAGGGAGACTGTATTACAGGCATGGGGGAGAGGGGTCCACCCCTGGGTATGCAACTCTGCTGTACACCATTTGTAAAAGCCATGGTGGTGGTTCAATAACATTCTAGCTGAAAAGATATGATTCAAAATCCAAGCACACACAAGCAGACATATCTATGCCACACCCATTTTGTCTGACTGATAGATGCTTCTGCATATTTTCCCCTAATGTTTCTAGAGACAATGAAATCAGATGGGTAAATATACTCTTAAAAGCAGGCAGGTATGACAAACACTGTGCAAGCATGTACAACTTCAACCCAAACACTCATGTCTCACCATGGACAACAAAAGAAGTAGGATTTTCACATCAGCTATTTTCCCCAAAATAGAATATTGAAGATGTTGATAATGATGTTGCTTAAGGTGTGAATTATGCTTAGTAGAAAATTATTGCCTTTGAAATAATTTCGTTTCAACATGCAGATTTTTACAATAAGATGTGACATCTAACATACTCAGTTATGACGGCTATAAAAAAATTCTTACGTAATGCGCTCTGCTATTTTTCCAGTGTCTTCATCATGGGCTTGATACTGTCCAATAACCTGTTTTATCTGCAGTTTCTCACTGGCTCCAATAATTTTTGTGCCACCAGGGAACACAGGGCCTTCCCGCACATTAATCACCTTAATTTTGATTGGAATTGTTTGCATTTTGTAATTGGGTTTAATTGACTTGTGGAATTCTGCTTTGTTTGTAACAACAATGCCCAAGTCTAGGCTTTGCATTTTTTCATAATCCAGCTCCTAGAGCAATAAAGAAAATAAAAAAATAATTCAAAAACTACTCAGAATTTGTCAGAATCTGATATTTAGACAACATGCATACATTTAATATTTAAATAATACTGCAGCATCCTTGTTTAAGTAATAAGGATGGAAGTACTTAAGTAATATTTAAGCAATAAGAATGTTACAGTGCAAACAAGTTTGTTGACATGTCACTGTTACTATTCTTATTTTCAATGGATGACACCATAAGCATGGCTGTATTCTGCCTGCGCTTTCAATGAATCAACGCTCAATTACTTGGGTCTTGCAATGCTATGGGTTTTTTTTTTAACCAATTAACTTACTTAATGATGCCCCTCAATTTTATTTTTACAATTAGCAGTTTTCAGATAAGGAAATCAAAGCAAAAAAAAAAGAAATTAGGCACTATGCATGTTTAGTTCTTCTGGACTAAGGAAAAGTGAAATTTGTAAAATAGAGATTTCCATTTATGAAAAATATTTTTATCATTTCAAGTTATGAAAATGCATGAAACAGTCTCTAGTCCATGGCTCATGTTGCAGGTGTTGCCTACAACATTATCTGTGGCCAGGGGAAATAAAGAAATTCACACTGAAGTCAGCAAGGAGAGCAAAAATAAGTGAAAGTTTACAGCATGTTAGCCCTGTTGCCCAAACGACAAGAGAAGCCTGGGAACTTCTGCCCTACTAGATATATTTGAGTTCATACAGATGAAAATGGAAAAGCTGGACAATATTATAATTTTGCATGGAATTACTGAATACATAACAAAGAATATGGCAAAGGAGGATTCTCTACCATGTAAATTTTATATACTGACTGAATATATATATAATTTGTTTATCAACTTAGATGGAATAAATTATTCTACTATTTAAAGAAGAATGTCTAAAATCTACACTAACCTTCACAACAGTCAGAATTCCTTCATTTGTTTGGGTATCTGTTACTATACGGAAAAATCCATCTTCATTGCCAGAAACAAATTTAAAGTTTGCCAGCCAGTTATCAGAAAATTCTTCATCTTTGTCAAATACTTTTATTCGCATAATTTCCACATTTGCTCTGTTTTCTTCAATGGTTCCTTCAAACTGCAATCAAACAAACACTCTTGAAAGAAATGTCACGATTTATTCCATTTCACCAGTGCAAGGCATTTTGCACAACATTATATTAAGCAATGGGATACTGGCAGGTGTAGGAACATGCCAAAAATTGTGATAAATGTACTTACTATACGACTTTCAACGACAGGTAGGTTGTCATTGACATCCAAAATCTTGATTTCTAAAGAACATGTCGCAGCATTCCCACCTAATGCGCCACCACGGTCTTTTGCTTCCACCACCAAAGAATAGCTACTTTGTGTCTGAAATTATAAGAAAAAGTGTTTAATCAAGGCTAAAAATTCTTCTTTTTCTGTATTATCTCTGTCACATTTAGTAATATCTCTCACAGTCAATCACAACTCCTCTGTAGCTAGAAGTACATCTCACACACAACTACCTTGACAGACTCTGCTGGAGTAGAACAGAGGCTTTGAAAAGAATACGGGACTTCTACGTCTTCCCCACAAAAAGTTAGACTGTACTTACATGGCAAAAGGAAAAAATTTCAGTGACCATAAACAGGGACAGGACCAGTGACGTTTGTGTATCAGGACAGGGCTAGAGGCAGAGCTTTGTCACTCAGCTGCAGAGCTAACATCCCCATCACCCCCTGCTGGCCAGGGAAAACTTGTGCAAGCATAGGTGATGTCACTGGCAATATGTGGCCCTCAATGCTGGTTCACAGTAGCAACTGTCCTAACTCTTTGAACCTCGATTTGCACAGCAGGCTACACTAATCCAGGTGCAATCAGCAGCTTTGCAGGTGATGGTCTGTATTGTCTTCACCTATGGTCTCCAGCAGAAAGAAATTACCCTTCGCTTTGTGTAACTGCTGCCCTGGCGGCATGGGAGGGACAGAAAGCAACAACCATCAGCCCGGTGCTGTGCTAGGTAGGTGATGGGGGAAATACAACCTTGATCCCATCACGTTCTCCCCCAGTTCCTGAAAAACATTCGTCAGCCAGACCCGGCTTTAATCACAAAGGAGGTGAAGAAAGGTAAGAGCTGGCTTTTCACTCTACTGGCACGGCTGAGGGTGACACAATGGGCATCAGACAACCACTTCTCATAACATGAAAATAGGAGTGGCTTTTTTACCTCTCTGTCAAGGTTTATTTTTGCTACTCGAACCTCGCCAGTATCCTTATCCATACTGAATGCAGCGCTAGGGCTTTGGGAAACAATCCTGAAAGCAATTTTGGAATTTAGGTTATTTGGTTCATCTGCATCAGTTGCATTTATCCTCAGTACAATTGTACCTGGAAAAAGCAAACAAAATATAGTATTTGTTTATACCACCATGAACTGGCAAATATTTTTACTGCAATAACAAAAAATACATAATTTTCTTTGATGCACTGCACAGTTGACTGTATTTATTTAATGAATACAGCTGAAGAAATGTTCCTAAAACCAAAACGTACATGCCTATCCTCTAGCCGAGAAAACAGTTGTACCCACACATCTGTAACTCATAGAATTCAATGCACCAATTAAACAACAGGTTGAATTTTCTCAATAATCCTGACAGAAAAACACAGATACCACAGAGAGCAGAAAGCTTAAGTTTTCTAACAATGAGCCACATTCCTCTCACACATTATACTGCATGGAACACTAATAACTCTTTCATCTGAACATTATTAAAACAATTCCTCTGTATTGACACGCTCTAAGAGCTTCACTTAAAATACATGGTGGTCCCCATGGAGCAATCCCCTTCTAAATCAGAGCATACAGTTTTGCCTTTTGGGAAAGGGTGTATCTCAGCATCAGTGCCCAGGTTTTAACACTAGCTGGAATTCATGTAAAAAAGCCATTACATATGGCTGCTACTGACTTGAAAGATTGCTGACATTACTCAATACCTCACCCAAGTGGATGGTCAAGACATTGTTTCTTCAGATTATCATGACATTGAAAGGGGCACAATATCAGGTATTTATTAGGTTGTTTTATTCCAGCTTTTCTTATCTTCTTGGAAATAATGTGTTGCTTTCATGTTTACTTATGTTAATGGGAAATGGGCACTAACTTGTTCTTCGATGGTTATGGTACAGCCGTATGTGCTTAATAGTAAAGTACCTCACCAGCCCATAGATAAAGTAGGGCTTTGGATGAGCATGGCACACTGAAGTCCCTCCCAAACAGGCCATGACTGCTAGGCCAGAAGGCAGATTACATTTCCTGTGCAATTCCTGGTGAAGGACTGGCTCCTGGATCTGTGGTAACTTTGACATCAAAACAAAGGTTCCAGAAGAGGAAATACGGCTCCCTATTGCCTTTAGGTGGACACTCTCCCTTAATCACACCACACATGAGCCTTGAATAAAACTTGTATTCAGACATAGATAACCTGGCTAATGGAAGAATGAGAATGTACCTTTATTACTGCAGATATACTGCTGTGAAGTGCGTATTCACTTGCGCCCTTGCATGTGTTGGGGAAAACTAAGTGAAAAAAAAATCTAAAAATAAAGTTACCTGTTTCACTTAATTCTTCAACTGAACCAACAAAAAATTCATGTGAAAACACTGGAAAATTGTCATTTATATCCACAACTTTAATTGGGAGGTCTATTGGCTCTTCCAGTTTTGCTCCATTCTTATCTAGTGCATGGCCTCTGAGCTGATAAAAATACAGACAGAAACAGTAAGATAATCCAATGAGTGACTGTAGGATATATATAAAAACATATGCAAAATAGAAATGCATATGTTATATATAACAAAATCTAGACATTGTATAAGCATTTTATATATGCTTAGAAATATACGCATGTATACACACACACACATCCAGGAATACTAAAAATATTTCAAGCAATCACATTTGAAGAAAATAAACAACAACAACAAAAAAATGGGCAGGAGGGCACCTATGAGGAAAAAATTAATTTTCAACTTACAAGCAGCATTGGAGTCTTTTCTCTGTCCACCCTTCCTGTTATGTTCAGGTCTCCAGTCTTTCCATTGATAACAAATAATCCATAAGGGGGTTCTGTTACTCCTTGACCAGATATAGTGTAAGTTACCACTATCCCTGTATCTTCAAGATCTGAATGTATCTAGCAGGAATACAACAAATTAAATAGCACTCAGTAAATAAAATCATGTTGAGAAGTGCAACAAAAAAATTTTTGCTATTTTGTAATGAAGAAACAAATATTAAACACTGTTCACTGCAGTCCTTCGACTGTGGAGATGTTGAGATGAATGCAGGAAGAGCACCCCCTGCTTGAGGATTTGGTGCAGGGAGATGAAAAACACCTGGAGCAAGGCGAAGACCTTAGGAAAGCAGACCTAAGCTAGTGAATATGACCAGAACTGGAGAAGTGATAGGGTGGAAGAAGAAAGATCAGATCTGGAGATCAACAGGTAGAAGAGGCTGCATGGACTAGAGATTACACCCTTTCTCTGCTGTTAGCAAACACCCAAAACATCTGGAAAAGCACATGTGCATTGTGCCAGCATCACCATCAAGGGGCAGCCCAAGTAGTGGCTAACTGCCTGCAGTGACTGCTGAAGTGACAGATGTGGTGAACCAAATACATATCACTCTCGCACAAAAGATAGCATCTTGGTTATTTTTAGCTGTTTTCTGAAAGACTGGGCATACATAATCATGCTCTATATACACCCTTCTGCCCAATCACCACCAGTAAATTTGAGACCCACTTGTCAAGTTCAACCACAGCTGAGTAGGGTGGTGGAATGAAAAAAATCAAAGATATTGCATTCCCAAAAGTTTAGTGAAAACTGGGACTGGGAAAATAAGAGACACAGAGCCAAACTGACTCATCTGCTGAAGGAAGGAAACAGAAGGAAATATGGCAATCTTCAACTGACATTCAACAGTCCATTAAAATTAAAGAAATAGTTGTGCATGTGTTTAGGGCAGCCACACTCTTATTTTATATTTTCATCAATATTTTTTTGTGTATTCTGTTTCTAACTCTTTTCTGGGCTTACTCTAGCAATTGGATTCTTATAAGAATTGTCCTCCTCCTCCCGTATGAAGGCTGGAGGGACTGTCCATTCTCGCTTCTGTCTGACTAGGCTGTTGGGATGAGACAACATGCCACTCCTCTCATTTCGATTATAAACCTGTGAAAAAATAAGATTGAATATCAGCATTACATTTAGCCATTTCAGATAAATGTTTTATCGCTGTAGCTCAGACTTTCAAATAGCTTTTTCTCTTTCAATAGCTAGTAACTTCAAAATTGTGGTGCAGCATCAGCCTTTTGAGTCACAATGTAAGAGCAATATGCTCCTCAGGTTATTTGAAGAGGAAAACTACAATAGTCTTTCCATAAAGACAGAATTAGGTAAGATAAGCTTTAAATATAGGAGCAAGTTCCCATGACCAGTGGTTGGTGAAAATATATCTGCTCTGGAAGATTTAAATGCTTGTTGTCAGATGTGGGAAAAAGTTTGGCATGAAGGATATTCTGAACCACCACCTCTCCTTATAACCATGTTAACCATCCCACCAATACTGCCTTGTACTCAACCTTCTCTGAAACAGAATATGTGAAAGAAACAACAGGCCTCAGTTCAACCCACTCAATGTCTCTCATATCCTTGCCCAACTACCCCTCATTCTCACTTTGCATGACACCCTTCATCCTTCTGTCCAGCCTAGTCTCTACTGTCTCTGTTGACTTTCAGATGAATATCTGGAAATGTTTCCAATTAACATATGCAATAAAATAGCATCTGTTTTCATTTACAGAGTTCATAAAAGTTATCTACAAACTTAGTATTTTAGGGTAAGTTTTCTCAGAATTCAATGCCACTCAGTGTGATGGATGTAGCAATCTATTCACTTAATTTTGGCTTCCATTTTTTTATCCATTATGCAGCTTTCACATTTCAGAAAATGGTAAAATTTAAGATATTTGTCAACTCAAGTAAGGCATGGTTTTGACACTGCTCAAGAACCCTTCTTTAGACACATAAATAAGAAGTTTTCCATTGTATCTTACCTTCACGTAGAGCCCATTTCCACAATTCAAACAGACCTGCAATGGAAATTATGATAATCATTATTAATTCTATGTCACTTTAGCAGTACTAAAACTTAACTGACATGACCTCCCTGATAAGAACAGCAAAGCCATAAGGAAAAAGCTTCTGACTCCGATAAATTAATATTTATTTTTTACTTATTGAGCTTCTGAAAAATTCACCCATAACCATTGACATTAAAAACATATACTATAATTGAATAATTATTAATTTTGTACTTTCCTTTCACCATGGGACAGATTATAAACAATTATTTTTTTTCTGATAAATGCAGACATAGCAATTTTCAAACATCCATTTGTCAATGTTAAATTATGCTTCATTATTCCAAACTGATGAGAATTTGCCATTGATTGGAGAAAGTGCTGGTTGACAGCAGCACTCTGTAGAAGCTCCCTCTTCTGGGCAAACCATGGATTTGTAACTGTGGTGGGTTACCAATCACATCAGAGAACAAAACAGGATAAATAATGTTTAAAGGCAAGAACTAACCAAAACAACTGCTGAGGTGTACATGACTTAGCACCTTGCTGGGAGGATAAATGGCATACATACATTGCTTATTTAAACAAGGCAGAGGCATGTGCATGCTAGCAAGCAAACTATGCTTGCTCTGAAAAATCCTTACGTGCCAATATTCAATATTGCAACTGCCCACCTCTTCATGCACCAGGATAGCCCAGGACAGCTATGCCATGCCCTTAAATGCCTCCTCAGTCAGGTGCCAAATCCTAGCTGGGAGGAACTGGAGCCTCAGCCAAATTACCAGAGACCCCATGTTTATGTCCACTCTCCAGGCACCAAACACCCCACAACTGCAAAAAATGTAAGCATTGGAAAACAACAACAAAAGGTATCCTATGACAGCATGTGAAACATACAAATCGAGCTTTTGTGGTTTTTATAGGTAGAGAGCACTGCTACCATTCTCAAAACTATTGCTACCTACATTTTGCAACTTAGGTGATTATTTTTTTAGGCATAGTACTGCCTAAGGCAAAGTGGGCTCAGAAAAGGGGATTTTCTACTCAAACATATCAGTATTTCTTTATATTCTCTTTGACTCGTTTTGAGTCCTCTCTCTGACTCAGCCTTGATTACTGAATTGATGACAGACTCTTTTTCTTCTTTTTTTTTTTTTTTTAAGATGTTATCTCTTTCCCACACAATGCAGTGGACTGTGTTCAGCAATGTAGCAGAATTCTGTTTCAACTTGCACAACAAAACTCTTCTTCAAATGGTAATTTTCTCAATGTATATATTCTGAAGACAAAAATTAGCAAACAGCAAGTTCCCTAATGGATATGCATCATGAAAGCTACAGGATCTTACACCTTAGAACAAGCTGTTTTCATGAATATTCTTAGTCTTATTTCATTTTATTAATGGTATAGATTTTCAAAATTTATTTTTATGACTAATGAGATTATACCAGCAAGAGTGACACAAGAATTTTGCTTTATAGTCAAAAATTTTCTAACAGAAGCTGCAAGTCTTCATAAGCTGTGGCTGAGTGCTGGAACAGGCTCCTCAGAGAAGTGATCACAGCTCCAAGCCTGACAGAGTTCAAGAAGTGTTTGGATGATGCTCTCAGGCACATGGTGTGACTCTTGGGGATGGTTCTGTGCAGAGCCAGGAGTTGGATTCAGTGACCCTTGTAGGTCCCTTCCAACTCAGCATATTCTGTGAATCTGTGCGTAATTTTCAAGATGTCATTGGAAACATCCTTGTTTTTCTTACTGGTAAACTGAAGGGTAGTGTCTCAGTAATGAATGGAGGTAAGAGGGACATGGTGAGAAGTTTCCTTGTATTGGAAGTCTGAGAATCCAGTGTAAACAAAAGTGTCTGAAGTTCAAGAATAAACAGATCTTCCACTGAGATGCATATCAAGAAAGTGTAGAAAATTCCATTAGTTATTATAAACAAAAAACCTTTCATGAAGATAACTAAAAATCAATCTCGTTTTGTAGTAGCAAATGTGCCTCAAAACATGCTAGTTTAATGCTAAGATAGTAAAAAATACTTTTGCTCTTGCACTTTTCAAGTCCACATGTAGACTCACAGGGGACTTACAAGATATCTACAAAAAGTATTTAAAAAAGGCCAATTTTTTTACAAAATGCATAAATACATATGGAAAAATATATAAAGGGATCACACATTTTTACTGAAAATTTTTAAAGGCTCTAAAAATTTTAAATAGGGGAAAAAGCACTTTTCAGTAATATTTTCTTCAAGGACAAGCGAAATGTCACATATTCAAGAGGTGTCAAATTCCAAATTTTCCCCCTTTTTAAAAATATCCTACAGCTGCTATCTGTTAAATGGCTTAGTAAGAGTATGAAAGCTCTGTCTGTCATTTCTTGCGGATCACAGCCTTGGCACAAAACCCAGACGTCTAATGATGACACCTGTTGATGACAGAGTTGAGAATGCATTGTCAGAAGAAAACTGGATGGTTACAAAAAACAAGGTGGAAAAACTGAGGCCTGAAGTAACAGAATTGGAAAGAAATACTACAGGAAAGCAGCAGGAATAGGCAAGAGGGCATGGGAAAGAAGTGAGTGACTGCTGTGTATAGGGAGTGCCAGGCTGCTCTTGCCCAAATCCCTGTTCATGTATAGTCAGGAAGTGACTAAAGGACAGATTTTCAACATACAGCTTAAACGGTAAGGACAAAAAGACTGAGTAACTAAGAAGATATGTGTCTGCATATACTATACCACGAAACAGTAATTCCTAAAAATGTGGTCTTTCCTGTATGATGTGTGGGGAGATTTGGAGCTTGCAGCTCCTGTGAGTCTGTTGTTGAAGATGATGGACAAGTGAAGACCCTAGAGAAGCAGTCACGGGGGACCATCCAAGGTTATCTATTAGTACATCTCCTGGCCCTGTGGCAAGACAAACTTCACCCACATCCTTCCTGACAACTGTTTACCCTGTTCTTAAAAACAAGTGATGGAGGTCCCTCAGTCTAACTAACCTAAGGTGGTGCCTAGATAGTCTTACAGATAGAAAGCCCTAGTTAATTTTTGCCTTCATTTTATTATCCTAATTTTTAGCTCTTTGCAAGTTGACCATATTGATGCTTGCATGAGATTCAGTTTCAGAGTAAGGTACACAAATTTACATGTATAAATAAAAGCTAAGTGCCTAAACTTCTGTTATAAGCAGCAGAAATATAGCCAATACTGACAAAGAGATCAGAGTGCAGTTCAACTTGCCCCCAAACTAGCCCATATCTATTTCTCTCTGGGCTCTACTGATTGTATGTCTAATTTGTAAGCCCAGTACAGGAGGATTTGTAGAGCAAAGCAGTTGATGCTGAGAACTCAACACTACACGACCCATTTTTTGATGGCTTTCCTTTGGATTAGAATTAGTTTGGTCTCACAGACCAAACATCCATGAGCAGATTGGTGCATCTCCCAACATGGTTTCACCTGGGAGAGATACAATTCACACTCTGGGGATTTGCTTCGAAAGCACAATTTGATCCAACCAAACAGGTGCAGTCAGTGTCCACTGCATCTCCATTTACCATAACTGAAACTCAAACACCTATACTGAGAGGTTGATAACGCTCTCACTGTACAGTGCAATTCCATCTTCTTCACAATTACCCTCCATGTATCTGCAAACTTATCATCTTACTCACTGTCTTTTCTCAGTTCCCAGTTCTTTAATTTCCCTTCAAAAATCATAAACCAGGATTTTGTGACTTTAGATTGCATTTTTTTGCTTTCCCCTTGTCCCTTCTGGACAGATTCACTTTATTCTGAAGTCTGGTATCAAAAGTAACACACCACTTTAGTTCAATAGGACTGATAAAATACTAGATCTTATGTATTTCTCAGCTGCTTTCAGACCTCACCACAGCTCGTTTCCCTCCCTTTTTGAAACAATATTAAAATGTTGAATCAATACACAGATGTTTGTAAATAATTTTTACTGTGTTTCAACATGTTACTGGCAATAGAAGCTGGGTTGCTTTGAATTAGCTCACCTTCGCTCCTTGTAAAGCTATGCGTCATTCTGTGATATTTTTTATTTAACTTGTTTCCATGACTTCTGAAAATTAACTGCTACTGGTTCTGACATTACAGTAGTGATCTAATGTACTAAGGGCTGAATTTCATCATAGCCAGCCTAAGATTAACATGCCAAATGAAGTACAATGAACAAAGTACAATGTGAGAAAGATGTTCAGAGAAAAAGTAAATTTTGCTACTCCCATAGTAAGATTCAAATATCTGTCAACTCTTCTTTCACTCAAATGCAGGAAGTGTTTTAAGATTTTTCTCTTGAAGACATGATGTCCACACTCTTCAGAAATGACCAAGGAACTTCCCAGTCTAATAATCCTCAATAGCTGTGCCCGCCCGGCAAGCCCATAGCTCTGGGTGTGTGCCAAGGACATGCATCAAGTCAAGCCCAACCCTGTGGGTGCACTATCAGTCAGCACCACCCCAACTTCCCTGGAAAAGGGTCAGGGGCAGGGACCTGGGGAAATCTGCTGTGACCTCGGTGAGGTATCCAGGGATGATGATACAGGGATGTAGCCTGCAGGCAGGGAGGGAGCACTGAGAGATACTTCCAGGAAAAACTGGGAGAGGAAGAACTTACCATTCTCGATGCGTCTAAGGTAGAAGACGCTTTGAAAAGATACTGCTCTTAGACTAGCTTTGTTTTTCAGTAGTTTCTTAAGGTTCATAAGACATAAGTGACTCTACTCTGATACTCTCAAATAAGCAACTTGACTTTCTGTCATGTGAATGGCTCTGTGCAGATTAGGGGGGAAAAAAGCAAACAAAAAACCCCAAACTGCAAAACTCAGCAGTGCCTCTCTCTTTTCTGACACCAACCAACGTAGCCTTATTTGTTCTAATCATCTATCTGACACAGATTTTTAGGCACCAAACTGAGCTGACTCCGTGTACCATACACTGGCCCAGCTTTAGCTGAAACTGAGGATGATGAGGATTGAGAAAAATAACTTTCTTCAGCCAAAATTAACAGCAGCCTGAGCCAGTGCAAGCCCACCATAAAGAACAGATGAAAACTTTCGTACAAGTAGCACGCCACACGTTTTCCATTGTTCTTTTGGACAAAATGAGGATAAACTCCCAACTTGCTGTAAAAAACAGGGTTAACTGTGGCTGGCTGACTTGTGGACAGCCATATGTGTTATGTCAAAGTTATCGAGCAACAGGTCTCTAGATAACAAATCTGACTGTACAGGATCTCAAGCTCAGGGAGCAGGGTACCCCTCCTCACCACCTTCCATCCTGATCATGCAATAATCCATTCCTGCTCCCTGCCCAGCTGCTCGGCAGCTCCCGGCACAGCCCTGGGCCTGCCTTCCACCCGCACTTTCGCCTGAGTGGTGGCAGCCTGACTTCCGCAGGCATTCTGCCAGCCTGGAAAGGTGAAAGGCAAAAGAAAATGCCACAGATATGACGGAGAGCTTGCTGTAAACCAGCTAGAAACACCTAGAAAGCATCAGTCCAAACCCAACAAACTGGGCATTTTGGCCTTGGTTTGTTATGAGACAGTCTGAAATAGTCTGAATACTTTTAGCCTGAAAAAGTATTTCATAGGATGGAAGGTCAGGGCAGGGTAGAAGAAAGCATGAAGTGTTTTGGATTGTTAAGAATTTGGCGTAATTTCTTTAAAGCGATAGAGAGTTCCAAACTTTTTGATTCATATTCCCTCCTGGCACTATTCCCTCAAAAGCGTAATACATTTTAGTACAGTTAATATGTTGAAAGACGGCAACATTGTGACCTCTTTTCCCTGTGTTCCTGTTCCTCCCGGCGCCTCAGCAACCCCACCCATCCCAGATACCGTTCCTGTCGGATTTTCCACCTCCACCTGCTTTCGACCAGCCAAGCGGCGATGGCTTTAACTTAATTCCCAAAGAAAAGAAGAAAACTCGTTCCTAGCCACAGGC